>NTHP01000391.1:14156-69809 GCA_003416845.1 Oplegnathus fasciatus | reverse complement strand
CTTTTTTCCACAGAGAATGCAAGAGCATGGCACCAAAAGCCCAAAACATAAACCCAGACTCATGTACCTCAGGTACACAGATAATAATGTGCACTTACAAGTGGTACTTGGATGCTTTTTCTTGAAATCCGAGCCCATCCGTTGTAGTACCTGTGTTGGTATGGAGCTTCCATGAGATAATTTGTGAGATCATTCATTTGCGGTCCTATGGAAGGATTAGAGCTCGACGCTTATTTTATCTTTCTGAATAAATAGTCCTGTTTTATTCATGGAACAGATTTTCCACCAGTGTCTCTCTCAGCGTGTAATCTGCTGAACATGAAGTGATGAATCAGACAATGATTTCCTGTCTCCAATACCTTCTCCCAGCTTCTCTCCACCTTCCCAGACACCGCCGTTTGTTTTTCTGTGCATCTTAATGCACTCTCTAGTCAATGTGCTGCAAGGGAGACAGGGTAGTGTTGAATCTGAAGGATAAATACAGCATGCAGAGGTGGGAAATAGCTAATTACAACTGCTTGTTTCTGTACTCGTGGAATGATGCTTGCTGCCTAGAGATTCTTCTTTTGCATGTTGGGCAACAAACACCAGATATGTACCACTAAGATTATTTTATTTGAAATGATCATATCACGTGAACAGTTTGATAATTGGAGCCATTTTTAGCTGCTCGGAGCAACTTTGTGCAGTTGATTCTGAAATAAAAAGCCTAATCTTCTCTTACTGAGAACGCATTTGAAAGCGTTGCCATTTGCAAATCACCTACAGTGGCCTAAAGAAGTCAGCAGTTGCACTTAGGCAAAAAATTTTAATATAAAATGCAAGTGTACCCTGCCTTAATTTCATGAGCAAAAAGTCCATGGAGGTTTTTTGTTTTATGCCAGGTGATTTTTAGGCAACCTTTTGAAAACGGCAACAAAAATATGTTAACTTGTAATGTAACCTGTCATAACTGATTTTTGGCCACTTGGGGGCAGCAGAAACAAGTTGTGAACACAATATTGACATCCCATCACCTTTTAAATTGATATGGCAAACTTGTTAGCAAACTCTTGCTTATTTATACATCCAGCAGTTACGGAGCAACATTAACATTCATTTGGAGTTTGTTTCACCTGATGAATATTAGGTCCAAAATTCACTCTTTGCTCTGTTTTTGGTCTCTACCAACTGCTAAATGCTCCTCTGTGTTCACTAGCTAGTCTCTAACTGTGTCTGTCTGCTGCTTGATGCTTAACAGTTAGTGTAAAGTGGGTTTTTAGAGTTTTTTTGCTGAAAACAGCTGCCTGCTGCAGCCTAAAATGACGCTGTGAGAGCAGTAAGACTGAACCAAAACACTAAAGTTGCAGCCGGACGGCCAAACCACGAGCTGAAACTCGTTATGAAGCTTTATAAAGCCGAGGGGAGCTGCAGATTCTGGTGATAATTCTCGAGCAAACCCCTTTCAAATTGTCACATTCATATTGTCATTTTTAAAAATATAGATTGTATCTGCTTTAACAATATTCAGAAATGATCAATGTGATGGCAGTTAGAGGAGACCAGGTTTCTCTGGATTGCAGTCTCGCTCAATGTTGTTATTCACGGGTGTGATTATTGTCAGTAAATAAGGCAAAGCTGTGCTGTTTTGTCCCTCTCTGTTGAATGAGTGGGAATGTGATGCTCATTGTGGTTTCAATAGATGAAATGGATGAATGTTTACAAAAAAAAAAATCTGCCTGACAATGCATTAACTTTTGGTTGTAAGAGCACTTACTGCATTTATTTAATCATAAGTTTACCTCCCATAATGAGAAAAATCGAGATAGTAATGACCCTTTTAATTATAGGCACGTGATCTATGTCTATTCTGAACAGGTAGTTAATTTGATGAGAACATGCACAGAATTTTAATGTTTTGCACAGATTTACTTAAAGGTTGTAGACATGTACTGCTGTCCACACAGCAGGCTCCATACTTGAGTAAAATATCTCATCATTCTGACAGTGTCTAGATTTCAGTCGTAAGTGTAATGGCTCATTAGTGGGATACCATAGAGATATTTAATATTTGTATCACAGTGGGCCAGAATCTGGAGTTTCTGCTCCCAGGAGACCGTGTTGGGTCCCCATGATGGCTACCGGGCGCTGCCTCAGCACTATTTTGGAGGGCAGTGCTGCAGACATGGAGCTCTGCTGTAATTGAGCTATTCAATTCCTGGGAGAGCACTAAGCTTGGCGTTAGAACAGATGTTTTTCATGTGACTCTGTCTATAACAAAGACTCAATCAATGTAAATAAACGGCAGCTGGGATGACAGGCGGGTCAGGGTTTCTATTTTGGGAGGGAGGGGAAGCTCACTAGTAAATATGTAGCCTATATGGTACAAGAATAATTATGAGCAAGGTTTCAATGCCTTGTTTTCAAATATAAAATGCAAAGGCTTAGATAACAATACTATTGTAATAATTTTATGATGTTTTGGACATTAAGCATGTAGAAACTTCAGCAAAGACATGGAGAATCTAGTCCAATCAACTCTTCTCAGTAGCAGACTACAGAAAGGGTCTTTAGCCACAGTAAATGCACACATTCTACACACTCAGAATACTGAAACAACATAAAACAGCTCTATATTAATTAGAGTTATAATCTGTAATGTTTTCTAAGTTAAAAGGCTTTTGTCAGGTCTTTTTGTAGGTAGAACTGATTAAATTGCAAATAGGTTTTGGACTTTTGACATCAGTGGTATTCTTGCCACCTGGGTTGAAACATGTCTGCACTCTCTAATTCCATTTGTCAGACATCGGAACCTACACTACCAAAATATCTCCACATCTGATTTATAATGCGCCTAGAAGCTAAAATGAAAATTGTTTCCCGGTTTGCAGCTTGTATTTCGGAAAATCTAACAGTGTAATGAATAGCAGAGAATATCTAAGGGGGTTGGTACAAATGCTACAGACTTGCCTTACTGGAAAGAATTGTTTAGTGATGAAAGCTGGTTGTAAGACTGCAAAAAAAGGTGGCTTTTTGAAAATGCAATGACTTTAAATGTGTCTAGTCAAACAAAATGTTCATAGAATACCTTTGATCGTATTCGTATATAAATGGAAAACTAAATTGAAATTGATTGCCAGAGAGGACCAGTTAAGAGAATACAGGAGGGAGAATCCACCCCCACAGGTTAAGATTTTATAAGATGATCGTTGATGCGGACTATTCATGGATCATGCTAGCACTGATTAGTAGCTTGACGGATAAGACGAGGACACTTTACGTCTTCATTTCGGCTTCAGTATTGCATCGTGATGTATGCAGCTCACAATCAATAAAAAACTCTCCAGACGCAGTCGAGATAATCCAGAATGTCAAAACTGTCTCTGTGAAAGTGTAGCTTGTGTTAATAATTAGTCGAAGGTCTTGTTTGAGGCGAAGTGACGCAAGTCTGTTGCAAGGGTCAGACCAGGACACGGGGGACATATGGAAGCCTTGGAAGTCGCAGGTCATCCTGTATTGAATAATACCACATCTCTGTGCACACATGTTACACACACTGCCCTCTATGACAGACCAGAGCATGTGAGAGAACAGGGAAGCCAAATAGCAACACACACACACACACACACACACACACTCACCAGGGTCACCATGAGGCTGTATCCCTGTTACCTTAATCCAGGCCACCTACCTCCCACCTCCCTCCTCCTCTTCCGTAGCAACCCCCATTCTAGTATCACTTACACACATAATCAATACTACTGCTCTCTGGTGTTATTGATCCAGGTACGGTGTATACACAGCTGCTGAGCCCAGACTGTGGCCTCCTGGCTGGAATCAAGGACCCAGAAAAGGACACATGATCACCTGCACCTGGTTCTCCTCAGCCATCTCCAAGATGTGTTGAGTGCAGGGAGATCAAGAGAGAATACGGACATCAAAGGCTCTTGCTTTATACAAGGACACTTAATCAGTTTATGAGGAAATCTATTTGTTGCAGGTCAATGACTCTCTTTCACAATATAATGAAGTGTGCTCTTGAATTATAACTGCAAGGCTATAGAAAGACTGATGTGTAACTTAGAGTACTGGCTTTTGATTAGCTATGAAAACATTAAGGACGGTTTGAATGTCAGCGCCTTTCTTGCTTGATAGTGGACACATAGAGAGGAGGGCCAACATCAACCAGCGAAAACATAATTTAGGTTAATTATGATGCCGTATGCTCTTGAGACGCTTGTATCAGGCGTGATGCAGCACAGGCACCATAGTGACTTTTGTTGATTTTGGAGTAACTCAACCTCTACTCTTCAGGTGAGAATAATTCACTTAAAATTGGGTGGCACCAAAAAAACCCATCATGAATCAAGAATGCCTTAAAATGTAGGTCTATGTCTTCTGCCAAGAAAACTGCTGTTTCTTTGGGGAGGAATGAGAAAGCATTCCAACCAATTACAAGAAAATGCATTGATTAATGGGTATAAAGTAATGGATGTTGACATCTGATAGTAAGGAGTTTGTCTTGTTTGGAAAGCTGAGATGAGCAAAATGAGATCTGGAGTCTTAGCTGTCTTATTCGTTATTTGTTCTTAACTGGTATGAACGCCAAAGAAGAAGATCCAGTTCATCATGCTTTGAAAAAGTTACAGGGTCTGGAATCATTTTTGTTGCTACTATTCTCTACTGCCAGAATAACTAACCTGGAAGGATGACAGTCTGTCCAGTAAATTAGCTGCTGATGAGGCCATTGGAGTTTTTTGCTCGTGCCAAAGATAGGAAATAATGTAGATGGGGTACAAGTGCTGAACCTCCATGGAGGGCCACCTACTTTTTTATTTCATACAGTCCAGTCCTGTAACCAACTCATCTAATGCCAGTTAATGACATGAATGCGTTGCCTTGATTAGAGGCAGAATGCACCATTACTTCTTCTGACATTAATGGATGTGGCCCTAATCAATGTTAACTAGTTAGTCAATCAGCATCTCTCAGTGTTTTGTACATTGAGAATCTTGTCATGAATTAAACTGGGATTGCAGTTCTGCGAAGACACACATTAACGTCTTTGTGGATATACACAGAGAAGGGTGTTATGGGTAATCGTAGGTTGTAAAAGCTCACAGAAGAGCTGGTATGCACACTCCCAAATTGCAGTGAGTTGGGCAGTCCTGCACGTCAAACAACCTGACTGGTTTAACCAACTTACTGTCGGGATGTGGGTTCAGAACAGACACATTAAAGTTATACATATAAAAGAAAACAGCGTCATGAACGTCTCCAAACAACACCGGTGCATGTTCGCCTATTGTATGTGACACCTTCTGTATTTTGTACAGAGAGCGGTGAATGGCAGTGTTAATTCTTTACATGTTATGTATGCCACAAACCTGGATTTGCATGTATTCAGGCAGTTCATATACAAACATAAAATGCAAATGCTGCAAAGTAAACTTTCTAATGAGGTTTGGTCTAAAGAAATCAAACTGTAGACGTTATTGCTTCTCACCCTGTGATTGATGGTTGCCTGAAGGCTCTTGTATCTTGGTGATGGGAGTGAATATTGCCTGGAGCATCTGAAGGCAGCTTTTCCCATAATGACAGCAGCCAGTAACTGCATCCTGGGAATTCAATTAACTTTAATTTTACCTTCCCCACTTGGACATATTACCCCCTGTCAGAACCAATCAGTGTAATCAAATGAAATCAAATATGATGTGTTTGCCTCTGATTGATTCACGCATGGATTGGGCTGGCTGCCTTGGCGTAATTAAATTGTTGCAATAACCTGCAAGAACTGTAAGTTCTCGCTATTTCTGATGTGGTATTGACATTCATTTAATCAGAGGACCTGAGGTGATGCTGTATTATTGGAGCCTCACGCTTTTGATAGATCAGAAATGATACCAGAATCAGTGCAAATGATTAGGTCTTGTAGGGGGTTTTGTGGGAATTAACAGTGGCTGGATTCATGTTTTAAAGACTGGGTTTGAGGTATTGCAGGGAAAAGATACATCACTGACTCCCATCCACACAGTGTAACCCCAGAGACTGGAGTTCAATCCCTACATCAGCACTTTGCTTCTCTGTTCCCCCCTTTCATCTCTCACTACTTCGGTTCCTTTCTTAAATGAATCATGAGGAAATCGCATAAGTTCGAGGGCAATTAGTCGCCTTAGAATAAAGATATTCTGACTGAAAGGCAACCACATAAATTCAAGGATAAATGGTAACAACTCCCAGCAAACCAGCCAAATGAATAAGTCTGAAAGAGACAATAACCCACTGAAACAACTTGTACCTTCTTTTTCAAAAGGATGCTAGCAGAGATATTTATTTGTCACCCTAGAAAAGTACAACTTGTTTAATGTCAATGTCAGAAAAAATGTTTCAGGCGCCTTCGGTTTTGAACGCTTTTTCAGGATTTAAAATTTTTATACACAGCATTTGTTTTCGGTAGGTCTTACCTGTCCTACCTTATTTTCATTTCATTCCTGATGTGAGCTGGTGAAATCATGCTACAATTTTTCATTGCAGCTGGGCATTTGGCTGCATTCATACCAACAATTGGACTGCATCTAAACACGCAGCCTCCTCATAGTTTCAGGGGTCCTGATGAAAATGGGTTGTTTTCGAACCTGGCTCAACTTTTGTCGCAACCCAATGCAACATCATCCGCTAACGCACTGTGCTGGCCGATCAAGTATGTGCAAGTGCACATTCCAGTACTTTTTTTTTAATGTGAATGGTGTAATTTTACTGTTTACTTCTCAATTGGCCAAGAACGTCCTGCGATGACTTTCCAGAGTTGTACGATCTTGCCTCACAGAATTAGAAACCAGGTTTTGGCATCTCATAAGCCTTAAAACTCATAAATGCATTAGGCCAACTGGGCGTGATGGTCATCTTAACACTGGTACCTGTAGCAACACACCCACACCAATGCATTCCCTTTCCTTTTTTTAGCACAGTGCTATTTTTGTCTAAATGCGGCCTTATTCCCAAGAGCTGTTTGGTGCTAGTGCTGACTTTATTTGATTTTTACAGTAGTGTGAGGTCAGGATTATGTGTTTCACCTCACGTCACAATGTTACTATAGTGCCATGATCAGATTAAAGTGGCAAACGAGACTCTTTTCCTTTTCAAACCACACATACCACACATGCACACACACATCTGTGTTGTGGTGGTAGTTCCCATCATTTTTGAAGGCAGAGGTGCTTGTGTAAGCACTATAGCAGGGGTCACCCAACATGGAGCTCAAGGACATCACAGTAATGTAATCTTAGCTGTTAATAGGACTCTGAGGGGGGGGTGTGATAGCCTAAGAGTGGGAAAGCACTGTAACCTGATAGTAGTTACTTGTACACGCCACTGGGCGTGCGTACACACATACACACATGCACACACAGAAACACATCTTTTCCTTTATCTGTATTATCGGTGCTTTACGGTGCTGTTCTTTGAACCTCATTGTCATCTCATTAGAAAACACTTTAGTGAAGCTAAATGCTTTAAGCCTTTAACCTTTCATTCAGATTTGACATTCAGAGGTTACAGGAGTGTGTGTGTGTGTGTTCATCTAAACAGTGATCACAGTCAGGAGGGATCGATAAAGAGCGGATAAGGGCTCTAATCAATACCCATCAGTGTTCCGCTGATCAAATATTTATCCAGGAAGAGAGAGGAGAATAGACTCTCTGTCTGTCTGCCTGCTCGTCTGTCTCTCTGTCTGATAGTAATTTTCTTTCCCAGTTCTGTCTGCACAAGCCTGGCCTCTCTGTATCTGTAATAGGAGTCAAGCTCTGGGCCCTTAGTGCCTGTTGACACAGAGATGCTTCGTTCAGGAGAAAGGGTTTTTGAACTCCATGTATCTTGATCCAAGACCGTGACTCTTGGATCAAGATACATGGAGGGCAGCACTGTCACTTGGCCGTGTTTTTATTCTTATGCCACTGAGCATAAGGTGGCGAAAGCTGAAAATAGTTCAACTTTTGAGGAGATGCATCCTGGATTGCCTGCCAAACCACAGCCGGCAACCAGTGAGTGACAAGATATCCTAGAAAAACAATCTGTTCTCCTGTCTTCTTTTTCATTGCGGTCGCTCACAAGTCCTGTCTCTGTCTTTCTCTCTGTCTCTTTTCCTCCCTCTACCTCTTTCATTCTGTCTGAATGGGGCAGTAGACTTGCTTAGACATTCGATCAGTCTGAAAGTGGAATACTTCTTTCAGAAAGTCAGATACTGTATGTAGATCTGTGATGCCCAATTGTAGTGACTTTAGTGACTACTGTTGGACAGATCTACAATGACTGGGCAGGAGTGTGTAGACGGGTGTAAAAAGGGGCAGATTAGACTCTTTTCTCTACACTCTGTGGACTGCAACAATCACCGTTGTGTTGACACCAATATGACTGGTGTGTTTTCAGAGGAGAGATGAGAGGAGCGTGAGTCAAGTTCTTAACAATGGTCTGGACAGATATGAGCTGATAGTTGGACTCTCTGCTCACCCCCATTCACCCCCCCATTCTACTATTTATTGATTAAACTTTAAGAAATGTCACAACTCGATACAGTTAATTTTCAAAAAAATTGAATCGAGAAACTGTTAAATGAAAACTGTTCATTTCAAGATTTCTGGAACAACAGGGTCTTTGTTTCTGGAAAGAAATGTACTGTAGATTTTTTTTAAAATGTCATTTTCAAACCTGTAACTGCCATGAAAAAAATTCCTGTCACCTCTCTTGTATGTGGTCGGCGCAGAAATCTCAGAAACAGATGAGCTAATAAAACCAAAACTATCTGCTTAAGTCGATAATACTAGAGGCAAGTGAGGAAAATACAAAACAACAGACCGTTTTTTCTAACAAATCAAAGTACTTCATCAATTTGATGCTAAAATCCTGTAAATTCAATACTTTCTGCTCGTTGACTTGCAACAGGTCATTAAGGTAAAATGTATATTAAAGGGATAGTTAACCTTTGCAAACTTTCTGGTGGTTGGCTTGTTTCATGTTAAATATCTTCACATTGCCCATCCCTTGTGCCAACTTGTGTGCTACCTGTAAATATGATGATTTTATTTCCGCATACTTTCCCTTTATAATCCCTTCCCTTTATTCTGATGACCAGAAAAAAACTTGGCTTTGATGCGGTGTCAAATATTGATCTGTAGGCCTTATCTTCACCTCCAGCCTAATTCATTTGTATTAACTACTTCCCTGTGAAAAGTGCTTCACTGCTCTGCTGCACAGTCATCTACAGCGTTGTTTTGTCAGGCGGAGACGAACACATTAGCAGCTCCTCCTCAAACAAGATCCATCCAAAACGTACATGTTAACGGCATGTAAAAACATGTTAATTTATTGGCTGTTGGGAGCCTTGTCTCCCTATCTCCCTTTTCTCCCTTGCTGGGGGACAAAGGATTACTCCAAAATCTGAGGACGGGAATCTTGGGCGAGGTGATTACAGGGCTGCTCTGGTATCCCGATTGCCTTAATAGGTGCGTGTTTATCTGTGTTTTTCTGCCCACTCTTCCACCATCTCCAGCAGGTTTAATGCTGTTTTGAGTTGTCAGGTTCAGGGGGTTAATTCACTGCTTGTGTTTTCTCTCCCATTGAGCTTCTCCTTCCAGCTGTTTTAGCTATTGGCAGGCGGCTCTCAACACTCTTACATCAGCCCTCCCTGGCTCGCTGAACTGTGGAGCTGGCAAAAGCGAGTGGCGAGGGGAGGAGGTGCTGCAGGAGAGCAGGAGGTAGTGCCAGTTGGCTGAAGCAGCGAGAAAGTGAGGGTTTTCGCTAAAGAGACCCCCTGTAGCTGCAGTGATAACAGAATGATAGTGTGTGACTCAGAGGCAGAGGAGCTGTGTACCTTGATGCGGTGTTGAGCAGGAGATAAGACGCACAGACAAACGCACACACTCTGACACATGAAAGCAGCGTGTTTGGAGATGTGTGTTTATTTGAAGCGGTCGAGTAGTGCGACAGCAGCAGTGCGGAACATGCAGACTTGAATTGTATATAAAAGCGGCTGGGGATTTTGTGTGTGTGTGTGTGTGTGTGTGTTCAAACCTCTGGATGTTACAGCACTCCACAGAACAGACAAAGCAACATCCACTTATTTAACTCAGATTTTCTACTTTTCCTTCGCTGTGCTTTCGTTGTCAACACTCCCACTCTTGCTGGAAGCAAATGAATTGCCTCGATCTTAATGAAGCGAATATTAAAAATACATAAGAACATAAGTTAAGAGCCCGACTGATGATTGCTGAGCTGGTATTATTGACCTATATTGGCTTATTGCAGGTATATCGGCATGTATGTTGGCAGATATGGAAACATAAATGTTTTATAGGCTGAATTTTATATACACTCCCCTCCAAAAGTATTGGAACAGTGAGGCCAATTCCTGTNACAGGAATTGGCCTCACTGTTCCAATACTTTTGGAGGGGAGTGTATATTTGACTTATTTTCTGAAGTTTAAGTTTGATTTGTTCTTTGCTTTGTTTTACATGTATGTAACTAAATGTGTAAGTCATTGGAGTAACTTAACTGATCTCCATTTATCATCATGTGCTCTTGTATTTACTGTTACTGTCAACTTTGAATGGAATGTTTAACTGTAAAATATCCTACCAAATAATGACCAAATTTGAGAAACCTTATCAAAAATGTTATCTTATGTGATCATCTTTGAAATTAATATCAGTTATAAGAATATCAGTTTTTGTTATTTATTTCAAATATACAATATATAACAGCTTTTGGTATAAATGCAGCACCAGTCAGGCTGTCAGTGATATTTCTGGCCTAAAGGGAACCAAATAAATGTTTCACTATTTAGTCTCACACGTTGCCTCTCTTTACTCTTCTGCCCTCCTATACCTGCTCTTTTCTCTGCATCATCCTCTTTGCCTCAGTGGTTTTAACTGCAAAGCTGTGAATCCTGCTTGTAACTCCTGTAAAATCCCCCCCATCTGTCCTTTTCCCCTCTCTCTCTGTCTCCCTCTGTAAATCTTTCAGTTAGAAGTGGAGGGTTTCACCGATCACAGTGAGATTCTGCGGTTGTTTATGAGAGTGGCTTAAATTTGTATAGCCAGTTGACACAGGTTGTTGTGGTAGACCTTAAAGCAGGGATGGTCTCAAAAGTTCAAAAATGCTTTGTTTGTAACCAAGCTGTATCAAGTTTTGGAATCTTTTTTTAATTCTCGCTAGCGGGATGCAATAGTGATATCACAGGAAACTGTTTTTGGAGATGAAAACCCCACCAAACCATGCTAAGTGTGGCTCTATCATCGCTTTTGAAATGAGAAGATATGCTGTAATTGAAACCCACCGTTTTATTAGTTATTTTTCACTATGTTCCAAGGTCAGATTATATTATTTTATTGTATTACATTAGTCTCTCTGTGGGAATAATTTTCTATCGTCACAGCCCGAAAATGGCATTTCTAGCTGTGAAGGTGCGGGTCCTTTGTAATTCTGCCAGTCAGGCTAAACTTATTTTCCACACAGCATGGGTGCTGTGTTAAACCACAATAGGAAAGTATATTCGTTTCCATCCTGACTGCAGTCACATACAGGATGAATCTATGTGCTGCAGCGACCCATGGAGAAACCACTGAGTTCTGTTTGGAGCGCTTTATCAAGGTCAGCTCGGGCTCCACAGCACCTGCCAAAAATTGAAGTCTTTGCCTCATCCAGAATGCAAATGAGGCTGTTTGGGTGTTCGCATATCTTAATTTAGACTACAGTAAGCACTTTTGACTAAAGGTTAACTTAGATTTGGAAGCCAAGCCTGCAGGCAGCTGAGTTTCAGCTGTTTTGGAGTGATGCAGTATTCACAGGAGAGGACGGGAGGAGTGTGTACGCCCTGTTTGTGCATGTGTGTATGTTTGTGTGCCTGCATATACTGTACGCGTGTCTGTGTGTGTGCATGCTTGTGACAGAGAAGAAAAAGCTCATTTATCACAACATGCTCTGGAACCTTCCAGGGGTCAGCCTGCTGTCCAAGTCTTCTCTAATGAAGAACGCAGCTGAGCCAATCAGAGCTTGCTTCCAATGAGGCGGCCCCAACAGCCAGCCAATCAAACACGTGAGGTACAGCGGAGCGACGGGCAGAATTGATGAGAGGAGTAAGTCCCAGTGAAGGATCACCATAAGCTGCCTGAGATAACACTATGCCGGAGCCGAGAAACACTCTGCTCCATGGAATTGCAATAAAGGCTGAACCATATCTCACTGTTGGGCGATGGGTGATAACAGTCCTATAGTGGAGTATGGAAAATAGCCCATTGAAATGCAGTGTGAAATACAGCATCTCCAGAGCTATACATGTAGAGCAATGGAAACGGAATGATGTGTGAATATAAGTGGTCTGCAATATTACCTTTTGGTACCCCGCTATTCTCTAACAGGACAGAGAGTGAGCAGCCGGGGCGGTTTGTTAACATCGCTGTGGAGGTGCACTGTAGGGCCTCTGCAGTTACTGTGAGCAGAATACAGATTACAGTTTGGCTCCATAGTTCACTCTGAGGGCACATTGACACTCTAAAAACCGTTTAACTGAGATGCTTGAAAACGTTAAGTCCTCCTCCACTAGAGCTTTTATACGGTTTGCAAGCACTTATTCGAAACCAGTTTGAGGAAACAATGGTAGTATAATGTTAATGTGCTACTAGCTCTGTTATTTTGCAGTTGCCCGTTTCTTTGTAGTGTTGGTACTTTATAGTTCTTGGTTGCATAACGTATTTCTGATCTGCTACTTTCTCCCATATCTGCTTTTTACTGTCTGTACATGCGCCACCTATAGCGTTGCAAAGTGAGATGAGTTATTTGAGGTGTCCATGTTGGAGCACTTCTAAGGTTTGGATGAACATGAAACTCTCCTGATTGAATGATCAGTACAAAAGTTGATCAACTGCGTGAAAAATATCTGTTTTTTTTAATAAAAAGACAAAAGTACAAGTCTGTGTAAATATAAATCTCAGGAGAGAAGTCAAGTATGACTCCCAAGAAGCATTTTGGTGAGAAACATCCTGTCACCAAGCGTAAAATTCTGTTGTGTGCGACTCAACAGAGAGCCAGCTGAAACTAAAGATTATGCTTTGTGGAAACCCGACACAGCATTCAGCAGTTTAAATCAGTTCATTTTCACATTCTGAATTTGTTGCGGATCTGATTCTCATCTCTGACAGACTTCTTCTCTGTGAAGCTCATGGGTATTGTATATTTAAAGCCATTCGCCATACCACAGGGATGGGGAAAAAAACAACATAATTTCTCAGAAAATACAACTGACATAATCACTGATGGACATAACATGAACCTGTTGTATTATTTGGGACACTACAGTGTTTCTGTGTTGAAGAACACTGAGGATACCATGAAAGAAAAAACAGTTCCCAGTCCCAGTTTAGTATGTGTTGTTTTCCCTTATGAGAATCCATGGTCCAATGATAGAGGGTCTTTTATTGTAAAGCCCGAACTTGTGATTTTTGGATGTATAGATAAACTTGACTTGAAACGACATAAAAATACAAAGATTTATGGGTATGAGGAGGGTGTTGTTGGCATCTGACAGCCAGGAGCTCGTCATGCTCAGAAAGCGGAGCGTAACAAAATGAAGATAAATCCACCCTCCTTAAATTACAATGACTGGGGCTAGATTTGTTTTGACCGCCTTCACACTGAAGCATTTTCTCAGGTGTGCTTTGACATGATTGATGATTGTTGGTTTGTGGGCCTTGACCAACGATTATTGAGCCGTTGCATCTCTTATCTTATCAACCTGCCAAGATGCTGCTAGTCTGGATAAAGGTGTCGGTCACAGGAAATAACTTCTCAAGGACTTTGGTTTGTTGACTTGTAGTAAAAGTGTGTCAGGAGAGCAAACTCCAGTAACTGTTTTCCTCACAGAAACTTGGCCTCATTTTGCAAGGGCTTTCACAATGAAGGGTTTACAGGCATTATAAATGAGACTTGGAGGACCACTCTCTCTGGTCCATTTGTTTTATTTTTAGTAGTCCCGGTTTTATGCTCCATAATAATTCACCAATTTTAATGAATGAGTCGCTAACTTGGCTTGCTGGAGTTAGTCTAACCTAATTTCCTGGTATTTTGAAACTTGATCACATTTTTGGACAGTTGAATCAGTCGTCGTATAGGAGAAAGCAGGTGAACACTTAATTTTCTAAACCAGGATGCTACTTGTTCAAAGAAATGTTGTATTGATTGAAGTTTCTTTAACTTAGAGAAAAATAATTCCTTCATGTTGGAGTTTGTTGTTGGTTTGCATCTAAGACAAATGGTCAAACAGCCAAATGTGCCTCTCCTGTGTTGTTACATTAGCAGCCTTTCACTGGGTCAGTTTTGTAACGTATGTGTGAGATGCCTGAAGAGAGAAAAACGGCCATTGAACTCAGATGATATCGACTGGAGTCCAGAGGTGCTGTCGCCTGCTGATGATGTATGAGGTGAGGAGAAGCGTTCATCAACGAGCAGGAAGATTACTCCTCCATCCCGAGACACCTCTCCCTCTCTCTCGCTGCCTCTGTCACCTCCCCAAATGAGGATCCATCACCCTCTCTCCACCCCCACCTCCTCTACACATCACAGTGGCTCTTCTCAGACACTTTTCACTTGTGCGCTCTTTCTGAATGTTTATCGATCCCTCTTTTTCTTTTCCTCCTCCTTGATCAGGGGCTTAGGGGTTATTGGCCCACTGCAACTTCCCATATCAGTAAATATTAACCCAGTTTGAGTCACAGATTCCAAGGCTACTAAATGATTGTGTGTATTGTATCACCAAAATGACCAGATCACAAAACATATCTTTTTAATTTAATGTGAAGGAGTCGCAAGGAGCTTGAAATGTGGTTCCCCATAACACAGGGTATCTGCAGGTCTCAAAAAGCCTTAAAAAGCATTAAACGCAGTTTTACTCAAAAAAGGCCTCAGAAGGTATTAAAAGGTCTTACATTGAATTCATGAAAGTCTTAAATGTCTTTCTCTTGTTACTGTATCCGATTGCAGGCTGTTGGGAGAAGTTACACACATATAAACTAAAAGTGGGATTGTTGTGACAGTGTGCAAGCAGGAGGCTGTTGAATCTTTTTTTGTGAAGCTTCAGTCAGCACCATCAGACCTGTAGCAAACACTGCTATAGTAGCTCACTGACAATGGGCATGTGTCAATTTTAGCGAAAACTTAAATCAACTTAAAATGAATCAATGAATAATTTTTAATTGGTTAAACCAGCTATACACACACTGCTGGGCAGTACTGAAAATGTATATAAATAGTTTTGGGTGAGTACGATAGTGAAACAGGTTTTAAATAACACTTAAAAAAATCTTACCTTTAACGTAACAACTACAAAGATTAAGGAAGTGCCAGTGGAGAGATTGACTGTAGTCAGTGAATGTTATGTAAAGTTCAGTGGAAATACTGCTGAAATGATTAGTCAATTAATTTATTTATTGATTGACAGAAAATATATCAGCAACGATAATAGAATATTTGTTTTATAATTTATGAAGTGAAATACCAAATATCTTTAGGTTCCAGCTTCTCCAATGAGAGGATTTGCTGCTTTTCGCTTGTTGGCATTTTACGTTATTAAAGCAGCTCAATGGAACTTTTCATTTTGTGTTGATTTTGGCGGTCCCTGTGGACAAAGGCGGTAGTGTTTCACCTAACGTTACATGTTCCCTCCGCTTTACTCCCCGCTGCAAGGAGACTACTTCACCGGGAGGAGAGCGGGCGGAAGCTCCCGAGACGGACCTTCAGTTAGCGGCTGAAGCGACTGGAATTCAGCCCGAGCAAAACCCAGCGCCGTTTCGTCTGATATCGTGGAAAACCCTGATCCCGTGGCAGGCATTAAGAATAACTATTAGAAACTAATAGAAATAGCAAATCTTCTCGCTGTTGGTCTTGTTTGCTTATGTAAATCACATAGAGGCATCGGTATTAAATTGAGACTGTTTCATAACCACTTAAAAACTCCATAGAGTGCTTTTAAACAACTAATCAACTGATGGAAAAAACATACACAATAGATCATGAAAATTTGCATTAGTTGCAGCTCTAGTCCACCAAAAGTAAGGTAATAAAGAAGTAAACTGTATGTTGTAATGAAACAAGGTCCACAGTCAATTGATGCATCTGCCAAACATATAGATTTAACATATTAGGTCAATTTAATGTAAATCTTAGTATTTTACTTACATAATATGTACTGTATCTCTCAGTGAGACCACACAAATCTAAATTGTCTGCAGTCTAATACCTCTTCTACCAATCTACTACCAACTCCGCCTTTTGTTGTGGTGGATGCAAGATCCTTTGAAAGACAGTGTGAAGTCTGTGCAGAATCTGGCCATACTGTTCCTTATGGCAAGACACAACAACATAAACACCAGTAAGTCAGGCAAGCAATTAACAGGGTCTCCACCCTCTGATCATGATCCATCAGAGTTAGAGTGAACAGGGAGGAGGGTTTGTAATCTTAAATAAGGCAGCTGTCATAACGAAAAACACAAAATACTCTTCAGGACCGGATCCAGTTGTGTCGTTCTGTTAGCTGTAGCTCTGCAGCAGTTTATCACTTTTTTGGTATTTAGTCATCTTGCCTTTTATCCTTGTATGTGTTTATTTTGGCAAAAGCCTACCCAGGAATCCCATGACTGACTTCCTCCTGGAAGTTATGAATAAAAGCTCCCTCAGAATGAGATTCCTAAAGAAAAAGGTTTCTGTGTCCCAGAATGTGATGGATGCATACTACCCTGTCAAGAGCATGAGATGCTGTTAGCTAAGTCAGACAGTCATCCAATGAGACTGGGAGAGAACGGACCTGAGACCAGTATGTCACACATGCACACTCTGTCCACAGGCAGATGAACATGCACACACTTCACTTGTGTTTACCACATCAGCATTTCTGTCATCTGGTCCCCTGAGGGTAAAGGTCAGCAGACTTGTTGGTCATCAACACATAATCCTACTCTCCCTTTAAAGGAGCACATCGCTAATTTTTTTAACTCCATATCCTTTTATCTTTCAGAGCATGACAAGCCCGTAGTGTGCTCCATTATACTTGTGGGAATGATAGCTTTTGGGGCGGCTTTGCTCACCACAAATCCTACACCTGATGATGCAATCACAGGCCAAGCAGTAGCAAGAAAACCTCATTTCAACCCCAAGACCTTGAACCATTCTCTCAGTCAGACAGCACCGTGAGACTTTAAAGATAAAGTTAGAGTTTTAAACCAGGAAAGCAGAAGTTAGACTTTGAAACCAATTTTTAGTTCCATAACCTGTAGGATTTGGATAGAGGCTTCTGGTGATGTGAAGAGTTTTGTCAAGTGTAATGTTAATCTGTGTGAAGTGGATTACAAGTAGATACCGTAGGTTGAAAATTGGTGAAATGGGCCTTGTAATTCAAGTCAGGTCAGATTACAACTCTGACTGACTCGAAGCCTCTTGCTCCCTCTTGCTGTTCGTATGCTGTCATTACCACTACTACCCTCTATCTAATTAAATCATAGAAGGCCTTTTTCATAGATATTATGTCCATAATTAATACAACACATTTATGCATTTTCAGAAATTGAGAAAGTCCCAAACTGAAGTAGAGGTAGATGAGAGGGAGCGAAGGACCGAAAAAACATAATTACAGCACTTCAACAATAACTCCCGGACCACATTCAATATTCGAGCCTGATGATGTCTGAGTATCCAAGTGTCTCTGTGTGTAGGATTTTCCTGTGGAAGTGCCTCGCACAAGAGCTATACAAGCAGTGACATGAGGTCCTAATACTTCTAATACTTCTCGTGCTTGCAGACAAAATGCTTGTTCAGTTCGTTCGTTGTGTCGCCAGCAATTTTTTGGCGCTTTAGTGACATGGCTAGAGCTACGGTGATGTCATTCAGTCTTTACACCTGTGTATGTTGGTCTTCTGCTTTGATCCTGAAGGAAATACTTAAAAAACTAATGAATGAGGTTTGATAAAGTCATTCATGGTCCCCAGATGAAGTTGAGCATAGTGTTCAGGCAGGCCACGAAGTCAAGCTCAGCTCACAATCCTGGCTCAGCTGATTCCCTTCTATGCATCCAATTGGCAAATCCCATACAGGGCGCCTTATTTAAGCCGCTCTATCAAGCCTACCCTTGCTGCTTCCTCTGCAAGCGGCTTTGCAACCCCCCTCCACCCCAGCTCCTCCTTTTCATGCTGTGTCTGACTGAATCAATATAATTTCTGTTGTCATTGATGTCTGCTCTGTTCTGTACAGGGGGGGTCTTTGCTGCTGCACTCCCAGCATTAGGCTTCCCACGTATGCACGTGGAAGGGCAGGGAGGTCCCAGAACAGAGCAATGCTGCCAAATTACCCTACTGCAGATGGAAATAAAAGTTCCTTTGACCAAAGTGGTCCCGACTGAATAACACTAATGATTTAGGTGATACGCTGATTTTTCATCTAGCGCCACCAACAGGTCAGACGTTACCCTTGCTCAAGACTCTAGTTCATGACAGAATTCCACTCCAAAATTGATTTGGCCAGCTTTGGCCAATAAATTGTAATTACATTAATTAGCTAAACTTGCTATCTTTTATCATGTCATATTGCCAACCATTCTATGTGTCTTAAAGGTATAATGAGTAGGATTTTCCTATAAAACAATATGTAGACTCATACAAAAATAATCCCTCTCAATCATCACTTGTGACCCACCAGAGGTGTGTGGCGGTGTCTGTATCTGCAGAGACCCTGCCCTCCGCCTGTATTTTCTTATTTTACTGTGCTCTGGACGTTTCTGGGCATCAACCTTTTGGCAGTGGTGTGCAGCCCCCAGCCGATAACAGCGCGCATGGTGTGAGGTGCGGGACTCTACAAGAACGTAGCGACCAGTTGCCAGATCGTAAGCACGTGGGACCACCAGAAACGCGTGCGCTTTGAGCTGGGGAGGAAGGGCCAGCTGTGACTGTTGTGTTTACAAACAGCAACCGACAAATCCTACTCGTTATACCTTTAAGGTCCAAAGTGATTTACAATTTTATGAGGTGAGATGAAGGCTGTGGAGTTTTTAGTAGCCAATAAACATGTTCTAAAAGAAATCTCTTTCAGGCTACTGATGATGAGTTAGAACCTTCCTTTAGTGACAAGAAGTTTTTCGTTTATATTAACTTACAACTCTCTGCAGACTATACAAACCTCTGTGTAGATCCTCTTTTTAATCCATGGCTCGCAGCAATACCATTGTCTTTTCTTTTCCCTCATTTCTCAGCACAAATTGCAGCACAAAACTACCACAAGCTGTGTTGGATCCAAGTTGGCATATTTGCCAAGTTGGCTTTGGCATCAAAATGCTGTGGAAAAACACAATTTGGTTAGCAAAGGTGTTCAACAAAGCTGCGCTGCAACACAAAACTCTAATCTCTGTCTTTGGATGTGTGTGTTTGTACAAGAGATTACAAAATAGAGATACAAATAAGTGCACAACTAACTCTTGAGTGATTCTTACGATGGGTAAAAATTATACAATAGGTTCAAAGTTTTCCAGTAAGGAGTTAGATCAGAGATGGAGAGCTGAGAGTGTGACAGTTTCCTCTTCAACCAAACATGAATGCCGCTGATTTCACTTTTAGCCAGTGAGAAGCAGCTAATCAGTGAAATCAGCTGGTATAGATTGTGGATGTGAAACCTCTCATCCCTCGCAGCCATATAATTACTCTCCCTGAGACAGACATACAGGTCGACTTTCTGCATTCATTTACCCCCTTAGACACAATATTACCTATATGGGAACATTGTGTACATATGAGTCATAATTCTCTTTTTAGCCATTTGTCTCAGTCTGACCATGTAAAACCGGCATATCTGAATATTAATGAGCATTTTGTACTTCCATATATCCGCTACAGCTGCCTGCAACACCTCACCCGAGATAAATGAATAAATGGATATGTAAATAAGTGGAGGTGAGGCAAATAGAGTCCAGGAAGGAAGAAGCATGAATAGTGCATGTTCCAAATTGATTTCTGCTTCCTTGCGCTTTAACTCATTTACTCAGCTCAGGGAATACCTTATGAACCCTTGTGTTTGTGTGTGTGTTTAGGTGCATACATGTGTTTGTCTTTTGTAGAACACTCTGTGTTCCTATAAGCCCAGGACTTGTGATTAGGGTTGGGCACTGAGAACCAGTTCTTAATTGTAACCTGATTCCTTGGTAACGCTTACTGTAGTTTGGACCTTCTAATTATTGCTTATGCGTGCGTCAACATACGTACAGGTACATTATTACTATACGGTGGACTGAAGGGAGCGCCTTGGCAATAAGCTTCACCAAAGACAGTAGTGATACAGGAATGTAATCACTGTGCAATTATTAGGCTGCTTAATTCAGGGAGGTGATCTTACATGACGAAGCATTTCCTGCAGCATGGTATAAAAATGCAGCATTTTTGTGATGATGCATCTTTTTTTGCTCACTCTAGGATTGCCTGTATCGTTGGTGATTCATATTTCACTCTTTTCTTCATATACGTCTCAACAGTTGGATTTCACTTGTAAAATTACTTGCACAGTTTGTAGTCATTGTGTCACCCTTAAAACAATTTTGCTTCTTGGCATCACTTAGTAAAGTGTTGAGCATTGAAAGTAGCTAGTGTGTTTTACCCAGAATTGGTTTTAGTGTCTTTACACTGGTGGAACATTTGGGACACCTTTCTACGTGACAGCTCCATTTCGGATTATTCATGTCTTTGTCTTCTTTCTTTAACCTTTCTCCCATCTTTTATATCCATCTCCTCTTTGATTTTGCCCCTTTGCATCTCATTTTATGGTTGAAACCTCAACAGATGAAGTCAATAAAGAATCATAACTTTCATCTTGAAATTTCATCCCTATCCCAGCTGCTCAGGAGGTTTTATGTGAGAACAGGTGGTGTTGATATTGTCTTGACATTTTGCATACTTGATGCAGATGTGCGCCATGAAGCATTTGTTGTCTTACCTTGCAACTTAATAGACCAGAGACAGAGACACCAGGCACTAATTTTCTCACAGTGTGGAAAGATGTTGGTAAATATTAGTACAAGGGGAGAAAAGGAAGAAATTATGTGAATGAATATAGATTTGCAGAAAAAGTCCCGTACAGCAGAGGAGATGTTACATTCTTGTTTTTCCATCTCTGCCAAGAAGGTTTTGTTTTCATCTCTGTTATTGATTTTCAGTTTATCAGCAGGAAATCTCAAAACCTTAATGAGAAATATCCATGATAGATAAGACCAGGCCAAAGAACACTAGATTAAGTTTTGGTGGTCATCAGGAAGTGGCATTTCCACCATTAGATAATGTTTTCGGTATCACAGTGAAACTAGCAGAGGAAGAGAATTTATTCCAATGCTTTAGGGATATTTTTCATTGCCAGGGAATCAATGTAAACATTCGAGTGTAAAGTGGTTTGAACAGAAAGTTGAACTGCACAGCATCAACAAACATTCATACTCTTTGAGTTCTTTCTAGTTACATCTGTTGTTTTTTCTTTCTTCTCATTGAAAATAATTTTTCCTTGTGTCCCACTGTGGGCAGGCAGATGTGTTATAGCGGACCGCTTACAGTGCTGCCTTCTGGTAATTGGTGGTTAGGGGATGTGTTTGTGATGTAAAGAAGTAGCATTCAGCAGCGGGTGTTGTTAAGGTAGAACACCATGCAGCTGACTGACAAGGTGTGCGCTTTTGATGTATATAGTAGAGTTCTCCTCTCTCCCCGTCTCTCTTTTTCCCTACATTTTCTCTGGCTGTTCGCTGTGAGCCAGTTATGGAGTGAATAAATGCTAATGAATGGAAATGCTCCGTGGTGTGTGTGTGTGCTGCAGTGCTGAGAGAGATGGCAGATATTTGGCTGTTAATAAAGCAGCACAGAACACATCTGTGTCTCCTGTGCTTTCAATTCTTTCTCCTTGTTTTTTTATCTGTTCCGCATGAATGGATGCTACCAGCAAATTCAAAGCTTAATGTCTGCCTTTGATTACATTTCTCAAACATGAACTCTTGATCAGTGCATGTGTGTACACTTTTCCAAATGAAGCCTGTATACATATGCAAGTCTTTTATAGCACTCAGGTGTGCTACTTTTTTTATTTCCCCACCACAGCCAGATTACTGTTGTAACTTCTGTATGGTACAAAATAGCATTACTTAAAATCTACAGCATCTTATAGAAAGAGCAGCTCAGATAGGAGCCTTCCTGTGGATGTATTTTGCATACTTCCAACTGGGAGGAGACCCTGGGGCATACCCAGAACACACATCTGGTTTGGGAACACCTCTGGATCCTCCAGGAAGAGCTCGAGGATGTGGCTAGGGAGAAGGATGTCAGGGTTACTTTATTTTGCCGGCTGCCACTGAGACCTAGACCTGGATAAGTGGCATAAAATGAATACATGGGTGGATAATCTTCACTGTAGAGTACAGTTAAGATAGTTTATTTGAGCTGAGACCTACTGGATGGTTAAAATTGCCTCATCTGATTTTGCCAATTTTGGTGCCATCCTCCTTCCCAAAACAGTAATTTTCAGAAGCCAGGAGTCAGCACCTGGTAGTGAATCATCATCAGAACTCCTGCAGATAAGTCATGGTGGTTTTGGGCTTTGGAGAATCGTATTTATTGAACTCTTCACTGCCCTTTCAGCTCTGCAAAGTGTGCCAGTGCTGTAGAATTAGTGTTTCCACCATGTGAATAACAGCAGACCGATATGGTAGTTAGTTTAGTAGCATGTTTTTTCTTTACACAATTTTCCATTGGGATTACAGAGTGCAATGGACACATCTAGCCTGCCACTGCAGCCTTGATATTTTTTGTTTATCATTGCAATAAATGCAGTGACATCATCTGGGTCACTGGTGCGGTCAGCTGCAGGGTTTTGTACCTGAGCAGCAACAGTGGCTCATGTTATTATGCATGTGTATTTATATGGATACTTCTTGCTCATCCCAGCCCATCCATCATGTCACTGCTGTTTTCCCTGTGGAAGCGATATCTACCTTAACCTTCTTCTCTCGCTTTTCTCCCTCTTCCACCATCTTCCCATTCTCTTCCCCTTTTGCTCATTTTCCTTCTTACATGTTATTCTTATTTTTCCCCACTGTCGTCTCTCTTTCGCCTGAGGCCATTCATGTTTCTGAAGGGTTTTCCCTCTACCATTGATTTCCTGCTAACCCCTCGCTGTGAGCCAGACACTCCAGACCCCTCACCCCACTGCGCTGATTTACTCAGGCTGTAATAGCATAATGTTTTTGAGATACACCCCCCCCCTTCACACACAACCACACTCCTCCCAGTTGTTTTGGCTCATGTCGCGGACTGCTCGTGGCGTGCTGGCAGGAGAGGAGCTGGACACCTGGCTGACGTATTAACTTCGTTATGAACCAGCCATGCTCCGGCTCCACTGAGACGCAGCATGGGGCTTTCCACACATGAACACACATATGCTGAGATTTTTTTTTACAATGTTTGTGAGGACATTTCAGAGGACCACATTTATTCCCTTACTTGTAGGTGTGTTCACACATGCAGCTACAAATAGAAAAGAAGCAGCAGGATATCAGTCATTTTAAATGGAAATCTGCACCACGATGCTCTCAGCATCAGGGGGTGCGAAGGTGCAAAGTGGCAACAAGTGGCTCGACAGTTGGTAATTGAGAAAAGATAACATTTATGCAGATACCCTATAGTGCACAGGGCTGTAAGATTTTTACAGAAAATGCAGTGGAAAACTGCCCGACTGACCAGTCTGCACTGATTATGTAAACAAGCTCAAGCTCAGCAGGAATATACTTGAAAGCTACAGATTGTTAGAGCAGCAAGACACAGCCAGCCTCTTATTATCCAATAATACTCACGCCTAATAATTCTAACATTTAAAATCAAGTGTCACTCAGGCTACCGTAACCTAAAATGAAGTTTGAATCAACTGACTTGCCCTCTCTGTGTGTAGTTGGGAGGCTTTTTGCATTATGCAATTGTACAAAAATGGGGAGTATTACATGCATGATGATCAGAAATTGCACTGGGACTGAAGCATACAACAGTCCCACCAAATCCCTTAAACCTCCCCCCAGCTATCTGTTGATATTTTGATTTCATCTGTGAGCTGTGTTGAGTTTTGGGATTTAGGGGCACGATTGGGAACTATAACAAAAAGCAGGGAGTGTATCTTCAACATGTTACTGGTAAATTGGCTTTTCAGTCTTACATAATTTAAAAAAAGGTTAAACCTGTGTTGGCAGTGGATATGAATGGGTCAATATGTGTCATCTGACCTGGCTTCACAAACCTGCTCCAGTCCTTGGTTGAGTGCGTGTCAGACGTTGAATGGCTTTGGTGAACGTGTGTTTTGTCAGGCATGGTAATTTAATTTAATGCTACAGACATTTAAACAGTCTTATTGTTTAGGATTTTTTGTGGAGTGTGCATTGTGCCGATCCCATTGATGTTTTCACTCTGGTGAAATTTTTTGATCGTGTACTTGTGAAAGTTTGTGTGCACTTTCCTCGATTCTTAAGTGGTGTGTTGGCCTCTGAAGTGGCTCTGTGTGTGTATGTGTCAGTGTGGAGGAGGAAGGGAGGCCACACTGGACCAAACCTCAGTCATTGTCTACACACCTGAGGGGAGTCCTTCAACGGTCTTCATTCATCCTCAGCAATCACTGACTTGATAAAGTGGAGGAGCTGCGTCTCCTGTCTGCAGAGAAGCGCTCGGCTTTGTTCTGAGTCAGAAAATACACCAGAGAGCTCCGAAAATGACACAGTCACACTCCTGAATATACAATGGACTCGCTGTGTAAACTCTCTGCACACATTTCCCTCTTTTACCCCACGTCTCTTTCTCTCCTTTCCTTTCTTCTCGTCTCTTTATGTCGCCTTTCCTCCCCCCTGCGTAATTGTGGCGACCCACACACTGCAACCTCTGCAGAATATCAACACACTCTTAATGCCATCTCACTCAAATTCTCCAGAGAGCTCGCGAAAGGAGAAGAATATGGAAGGGAGATGGAGCTGAAGGCAGATCTAGACGTTGATAGTGTTGGTTGGAAAAATGACAAAGAAACCCCAACACGCATGAGTGTACGTGCACAACATTTTGATCATCATATCTTGAAATCGTATTTTACTTTTTATCTTTCACTTTGCATTCTTTTGTTGCTCTATAAGGCTCTCATGCTGTTTTGGAAGATCATAGAATTCAGCTAGATGTACAGATTGGTCGGGGAATTTAATCTGTTATTTGGATTATTAGACAATGTTTACAGATGGATCAATTCTATGTAGCTGATAAAAAGGCAGGTGTGCTCATCATACAGAAACACACCTGCAATTACTGATTATCGCCATAGGTGCCACAAAAGACAACGAAATGAAAATCTTCGAGATTATAACTTTATAAGTCTTCGGGTGTTTTTACTCTGTATTTTTGTGGTCAAAAATGATGCATTGCTAAATCTCAGGTCTGTATCAACAAAACTGAATGTCATTTTCAGTAGGCTAATACTAGCAATTTCATCATATTGTGTTGTTTGCAAGGTTGATATAAATGTATTAAAATGCAGGGTTTATGTTCTTGTTACGCTGATTAGGAATAGTTGCCTTTTTTCTGGGTCAAGCAGCCCTGGCGCATTTTATGACCCTGGATTATGTCAGTTATGAAACCGTACAGTATGTCCTTATTCAAAGATTTGTATAAGATGGTGGATTGTTTTTTAGCCTTTTGGTTTCCTTGGTGGAAAACAGAGTGTTTACCCTGGTAGAATCTCCCTGAGCTGGAAAAACAAAATTAACAAAACAGGAAGGAGAAAAAGTTTTTAGGCCAAGGAAACACTCAGACTTGGTGAAAGTCACGGAAAAGTCGTGCAAGCCTTGCAGTTTATGAAGAACTCTCAAGTTTCATAAAGAACACAGTTAGGAGTGAAAATATGTGGAGAGGAGATGAAGGAGGCACCGTTTGAGAAAGTTCCCGTGTTGCATTACGTTTTTTTTCCTGCTCTTTATCTCTCTCCCTTTTTTTTTTAAGTGCCTTCACTTGGTTTCCTCTTCCTGTGCTGTAGCCACTAGGCGGAGGTTTTCTCTCGTTAACTTCTATTGATCGCTGTGCTTGAGAGGTGCTGTTTATCAGGCAATCTACTCCATACTGCAGGGATAACAAGACTGGTGTACACACTCCAAATATTAGACTGACTTCTGCATCCCTGCTCGCTCAGGTAATGAGACGAGGGGAGTTAGGGTAAATACAATCAGTATTCTGCACACGGACTGCTGGTACAGACAGCATCAAGGTAATCTTTGGTGAGAGAGCAAAATGAATTTCCCGTCTTTTCCTTCCTCTCCTGCTCTGCATGCAAACACTCCCTTCTGTCTCTTGTCTTATTATCATCCTCCCTGTAACTACTCATTTAGCATGTTTGTTTAAGTCTGGGCAGGAGTTAGTTTATATGGCGGTTAATAGAAATCACCTTTAATCAAGGCTGTGTCCTGTATAACGTAGACTTACAGTAGTGGCTTTTTAAATTATGACTGAATGCAAAATATGTTTGAAATTGGAAAGTCAAAACCAGTTTTTTTGTTCAAGCTACTGATAGCTGATATTTTAATGTCTTGAAATTTGGTTCATACTGAAATCATTATTTGATTAATCGATGGTCTCCAGAAAAATAATCCACAACAATTTCGATTATTAATAAATTGTTTTAAATTGTTTTAATGCTGCTTTTTCTGCCTTATATAATAGAAACTGAATATCCTTGGCCTCTGGGAACTTGTGATGATGATACTATACTATTTCTTTTATAGATTAAACATTTAATGGATTTACCGAAAAAAATACAAAATGATTAATATATCATGAGCTGTAGCCCTAAATTTGACCATTTTCATCTCTCAGAAAATAACATGTTTGCCCAGAATTTAGTTCTGACAAGGTGAGAAACCTCTGAAACATTTAAACGACCACAGAAAGCAGACTAATGATGAACTTAGCTCACATTGGATGTGGATTACACTAATTTACCGATTTATTGGAAAATCAACACGTCTTTTTAACCCTAGTTTAGATGTCTGATGGTCGGTGTGCATTGATTGCTATACTACTGGTCTCGGTCGAATGAGCACACAGCCATCCTCGCTACTGATTAGAACTGTTTTTATTTAGCATCTCTGCCACCTGTGCCATTGTGTGAAGGCGAAGGGAGACTATGACACCTTTGCAGGGGTTGCCCGAACAAAGAGAGGGTGAAGGAGGGCGGGGGACAGAGGATTGTGAACAGAAGATGGTAGATGGAGGGGTAGATATTGGAAGTAGAAGAGAGGATAAGGTAGAGCTGAACAATCAGTTGTTTTTGTGTTAAAAAGGCGATTAGAGTAGAATTGCGAGATCTGTGATTGTTAACAGTGTTGTCTTGCTGGCAACTGAAATAACAACTATAGTGTTGTTATCAGCTTGTACAGCAGCTACTTAAAGCTGATTGATTGATATTTTTGAGTAATAACAAGTATACCACTAACTGTTAGCAAAATATGTGTATTTTTCTGTAGATAAACTAAATTTACTCTGAAGTTGACTTTTCTTTAGCTGGCTGGTTTGCAAACAGAACCCCGGGAGGATCGGTGTCAACCTTACAAGGCAACAAGCAGCTGCATAGTTTTATCTGATTGTTTTTAGGTAGAAACAACATGGAACAGAACAGTTTGCAATTTTGCTTGGTACGTTTTTGTACGTTGACCAACCATACAGTTCCTGTAGCTTTAAAATAATCCCAATGTAAGTGTCACCTTCGTGTTTCAGCCCTGAACGTCCTGACATGGAGTCATCGTAGAAAGTGGAGGGAGCTTCTTTGCGTCCTCTCATTTGCGCTTTCCTTTCTCTCTCCGTCTTCCTTTGTCTCTTTCTCTTCCTCGCTCTTCTCTCACCTCACCACTCCTCCGCTCAGCCTTACTCATATGCCAGATGCCTGGAGCTGAACAGGTTTATCTAATAACTGGAAAATTTCCACATATTGAAATTCATAAGCCACAACCCTACTGTGTGTTAGTGCTGGCATGCTTCTGTCTGTGTGATAGCAAAACATTTTCTTCTCATGTGATGTTTGTACATCTTTCTGATTGTTAGGTGTTTTCTTATTTGGTTTGATTATATACTGTATGTCTACCTCATATCCTTTCCATTGCTTTGAGGGAGAGACGTTTTCTAAGTCCGTTTGTTAACATTAGAATATTTGTGGTGATCCTAATTTGGGATTTATATCTGTAGACAATTATTGATTCACTATGTTATTGTTTGTTATTGTGTTCCTGGCATTCCAGTGCTGGTGGGAAGGTCAGACATCTCCTGCATTCAAGTTGAGTGCATTGTACTTGCATGCTGTTATTATTATTGTGTGTGGTCTTAGTGAGATACTCAAGCACTGGAGGTCAGAGGTAGATGTCATATTTGACAAAGGTCCTTGGATTTAAACTCATAGGACCACGACTAGGCTGCTCTGTCCTTGTGCTGTTGTGTCAGAAAACCAAAACTTGAAAAATCAATGCTCAAGAAACAAACTGTTGGGGAGGCTGCAGTTTCTAGTCTGATTTCTATACAGCCGTTCAAGGGGAAAGTGCCTCCTTATTTGTTTTCTTTACAGCTGCCCCGTGGGAAAGTGATGTCATCCGTTTTCAGTAGAAGCATTTGTCGGTAAAAGCGGAGCCAAACTCTCTCTGCTGCCTTATCTGAGAGCTGTTGATCCTGCAGGTGGAGGGATTTCTTTCTGCTGATGGATGCAGCAGCACTGACACTCCACTGACTGTGACTTGGAGGGACAACCACAGTCCTTTGGAGTCTCTTCTTCTCCCCTCTTTTTCTTTCCTCTCCTCTCTTAGCTACACTCACACCTGAAAAGCAAAGCTCAGTTCTGAAGTGCTGGCAGAGCTCCTGTGAGCTTAGCATCTGTTGGATTACTCTTTCCTGACCCAGACTGTAAAAATGATTGACGCCGGGCGCTGTCACAGTCTCTGCTCTCTCTCTGTCAGGATATCGACTGATTGGTAGAGATAGCGGATGAGACTAATAAAATATTAAAACGCAGAGGCCGGCGTCTGTGTTAGGCCCCATAGCGTGGTGACATGAGCTATTGAACCCAGGCTTTTATCACCGCTATGGAAGAACGCACAGAGTCACAGCATTGATTTGGAGTTTCTTTTTACTGCCTATTTTTGTGACAGACACACTTAGGCACTTCTGGCAAAAGTCCTTTCAAGCCTCATGGTGATGCCTCATTTCAAACAGTGAAGTTGCTGCAGCAATCGTTCCCCATGCAGGAAACTGGATCTGCTGCTTAGACATATCGCAGCAGAAACACCCTCAGTAGCAGTGTGTGTGTTTGTGCGTGTTTGAGGGAGTGGATGAATGGAGCAGCTTCGGGACTCCAGCCAACAACGAGCCCGGCATCCTGGAAACCTCATCCTCTTTATGAATAATAAAACAAGCATCGTAAAAAAAAAACCTCAGCCCTCACTCACGTTCTGCCAGCCTGCCAGCCTGCCTGGCTGGCTGCACCGACTGCTGCTCCATTATATATTTATTATATGATCTCTTAATGTGTGTCTGTTGTTTGACTGAGGGCAGATGATCGCACTGTCCCGCTATCAAGGCCGTGTCTTTGTATCAGGAATGCCGAGGTGCAGCCATCATTGGTCTGGAGGAATTAAATCATTCGTCCCCCCCGCCCTTTTCAATTCACTCTCTGTCTGCACACCCAGTGAGGTTCTGCAGGTGCATGGGATCTGTTAAATCTGTTGGTTTAAGATAAAGAATGCCTGAATAAGGAAGGGGAGCCTTATTTGTTTTCTGTTTCTTCTCGCCTGTTGTTGCTTAGAATGCATTAAACCAAACCTGGCTTAATGTTTGATTTTCAAACTGGTATTTCCTGCCACACACGCAGGAATAAGAGGTGTCTTTAGGTTTTGTCCTGCTGAAGCCATAGCTAAATGTTGATTTTCTTATTGTGCTAAATCGGCACGTTTTATTGGACTGTGTTTCAGGCTGTCCAGCACTGAGGAAAGGAGACAAAGAAACAAAGACAGCGATTAAAACGGAGACCAGTCGCCTTATACAGCTGCTCTGACCTTTGAGAGCAAAGACGAAGGTTTGTAAGAGAATAATGGAGGGTGTGTTTAGAGAGGAGACGAGAAGATCGCCCTCCTTGCCCTCTTGCAGGTTGCAGCAGTGTTTTGATAAAGTGTGAGGCTAACGCAGAGAGACGATAAAATGTCAGACTTACTGTGTGAATGTCAGGCCACCTGGGCAGGTCATCCGCCATGAAACCGTTTTTAAAAACATCTTGCATTTCTGGGCTCATTGCATTGTTAAGATAACTGGTCAGATACGGATGATGTGACATCCAGATATTTTCAGCAGTTGTTGTAGTGGAAGTTTTTCAGATCTAGTCCTCATCCAGTTCTGCACTCCAGCTCTTGTCTCTGCAAACTCGACTGTTGTCCTGTGGAGAGCTGCAGACGGACATCTTCTACCTCTGCTTCTTTTCACCTGCCATTTTGGCAGGATTACACCCTCCATGCCAGAGGGCAGTGTTATCCCAGGCGCTCCATTTAACCAGTAGAAGTTAATAGTGCAGCGACAACATGACATAAACCCTCATTGGCTTCCCACCAACAAAAAGCCAATTGTGTTAGTTGGAACACACAACCAAGCCAGCATCACTATCCAGAATTGAACCCAGGGTCTCTGTAGTGGTGGTTGAGAGCTGCCTCTGCAACATTGCAGTTTGACATAATGTTCAGGTTTTGGTGTCAGTCCCTCAGAATCAAAGGGCAAGTGCTACCATCCAGAGCCGCCATTCATCACAATGACATTCAGCATTCATATCATACAGTGAGGCACCATCACAGAAGAGGCACAGAGGCCAGTTTCTGCACCCACAGGAGCATTTGTACTGTAGATATGTAAAATTTAATTGAGGAAATTGAGAATGAAACATTTTTGCTAAAGCAGGATAAGCATCACTCCATATCTTAAAAGGAAGTGTGACTAGTTATAGCTCAAATTCAAGGTATCTCTGTTGTAGTTCTGACTGATCATGACTCAGTTTCAGATATCTACAAGGATTTTAACTATCTTAGTTTGAGATTATTAAGATATCTTTAAAAGTGCTGAATTAAAAATATGTTTAATCGAAATTATGAGTAGTCAAAATGAAAACTGAAGATATCCTTAATTTGACTGGTTGTAAGTCGACTCGTTTAAATGGAGATATCTGGAATTCACATTTCAGACAGGCAAAAGTGAATTGTAGATACCTCAACTTCTCTGTCTGGTTGCCGTCTCTCTGTCTCTCTTTACCCTTCGTTTGAGAGCCTATTCTCTTGTCACGTTAATTGTTGGTTTTCATCACTGACACGTAGACACATTTCATCTCCAGCTGTGCTCAGTGCACTCAGTGGTGAGATCCATGCATGGGCTGTTGTCAGTGTGTACTTGTGTGTGTCTATATCTGTCTCTTTGTCGTGATGTGCTGTTAAAGCTCTCCTCAGGGCTTCATCATGTGTGACCCATCTTGTTGTCAAACTGTGTCCCCTGCATTTTGTTCTTGTTTCGCGCCCTTGAGCACTCTCTGGGTGTGTGACTGTATGTGAGGTGGGTGGCTGGTGGTGGGAGGTCTTAGAGCAGGTGGTACACCTTAGGGTATGGCACTGCACGTCTGCAATAATTTGGGAGCGAGACTCATGCTGCCTGCAATGCATTATTGTTCATTCGTTCGGTTTCAGTTTTTTTACACGCTGGAGATGAGCAGACACAAAACACTCCTGACCTCACTACAAAAACCAAAAGAGAAGGCATGCACGGGGAGAATAACTGCAATCCAGGAGAGTTACTTTAAATTGAAAGCAGCTTACCAGCACCGCTGGGATATTTTGCTCAAAGAGTTAACAAGCAAAACCAAGAAAAGGGGGTGACAGGCCAGACACCGCTAATCTTTGTGGTAAACAGTCTGCATCTCCAGTCTCTGCCATTTTGACTTTCATTCCATTAAATTTTCTGCACTCTATCTTGACTTTTTAGTTTAGTCGAGACCTTTGTTGTGCTGAAGTGTATGCATGTGCCAATATTGTAGCAGGTGTGTTGACATGGAGGCAAAAACATTTCCAGAGGAAGGCACGCACAAATGTGTGAATTCTAAGGAAAAAATAAAGTGTTCAGCTGTGTGAAGAATTGCACCTAAGTTTTGGAGACCTGTATCTCTGACCACAGCGGAGGATGTCCTAGTCCTTACACAAAGGAAGCTGCAGCTTTCAAATTATTATTTTTTGCCTTTTTCACACATTGCCTCATGTCAAAGCTTGATTTCTTGCCAATATTAGAACTAAAGGAACTTACAGCTCTCAACTTTTTCCACCTCATGCCCTCTAACAACGGTCTGGGAAGGTGGAAGTGATGTTTTTCTGAAGTCAATAGTCATGTTTTTAGTTTTGGAAATGTTCAGGGCTGCAACTACTAACTTTTTCCATTATCGATTAATCTGTAAATTATTTTGTAATGAATCTAGTTCCATCACAAGTTCCAAGAGCTTCAAATTGCTTGTTTTGTCTGACCAACTGTCCAAAACTAAAGCATATTTATTTGAACTGATGTGAAAGAGAGAAAAGCAGCAAATCACATTTGAGAAGCTGAAACCAGCAAATGTTTGACAACAACTGTGTCATCTGCATATTCAAGAATGTGCCTGTCTTTGTACTAACTGTGCACTGTGCTTATATTGTGGTTTGTCAATGTTGCTGTGATTTAAACCAACAGAAATGGCTAGGCGTGTATCCTCTGTAGGTGCTGTATCTTTTTACGCCTGCAGCTCTCTTTAGATCACGCATTCAAGGGAGATTTTATATCTAAGAGCGCATCGCTAAGTCTTTACAAGAGCCTAACAATGCGCTATTCCCAGCAGAAATCACTCTGCTTCTAGCATTCTTAATCTCCCATCCGTCATCCATCACAGGGAAAGGGCTGTCAGGCCCTCGCATCCCACCGCTACCTCTCCTCCTTTCCCTCCCCCTCTCTGTACCTCCCAATCCCTCCCACTCCCCCTTTCCTGAGCGAGGAAGCCCTCATTAATGGTGACAGGTGAGCATCCCCCAGAGGGACGGGACCAGTCAGGCCAGAGGGGTGGATGAGGATTTCGATGGAGGCAATGGGGAGACAAACACTGGGAGGATCTGCTCTGTATGATCATGTATCGGGTGCAAAATAAACTGTCCCTGGTGGGGGGCCATTATGGGGCGCCGTTGGTTTAGAAAGGGAGGAGGGAGCTGGGATGATCAGAAAATAAGATGGGATGGGGGAGGGCAATGACAGCCTTAAAAAACAGCAGTTAGTGTTTGCTTGCTTAATACGACAACTCACACACTCACTATGTCCGCACCGATTCAATTAAATCTGGAAATGCTATTTAAATGTGTAAATGATGTGTGTCCAAGCTAGATGTCCGAGGTTGTTTAAAAAAAAAAAATCTCAGTCCAAACTGAAAAAACTGCCAAAACTATAGGAAAATGGCTAAACCTCCTCTTCTTCTTCCTTTTCGTTCAGTCAGTGAAAACAAAATTGTGAATTAGTTCGACTCCCTCACTGCATATAAACAAAACACTGCTGCTGTTAATAGGGACAAACCATAATAACAGAACACACATGCAAAGCTGGAGGTGTTTACTGCTGAGCACACCCAGTACGTACTTACTCACGTGCACCATCACACACTCCTGCAGTGCTGATCAGATCTTTGGCGCGGTGTTTTGCTGTGATTCTGCTGCAGGGCCAGTGTGAGGGGATCAGAGGCTGCAGATAACCTCCTATCCACAGAGGAGTGGTGTTTTGAAGGAGAAGAGGAGGCGGGGTGGTGAAGGGGGGGAGCATCTGGAAACTGACAGAATAACAGATTGACACACAGCACCTTGGGTTAATTTTAGCCTGCCGCCGACACTTTCTTTTGGGAAAAATAAAATTTCCACCGTGCGTGTCATTTAAGAACAGATTTTCGTTTTTAGCAGCATGTTTGCATTAATTTGGCCTCGCTGTCAACACGTTCTCTGGGTTGCTGCTGGGTGGAAATATTGAACCAATTCTGTGCAGAGAGAGACGCAGAACTAATTCAAATTTCCATCCACTTAGCATGGAGGCTTTTACTCCAAAACTAAAAGTAATGTAGTGTTTTATGGCAAGTAATTTCCATGTGAAAGGCTCTTCTTTTAATGAAAACCTCCTATGCTATAATGGAGTGTTGTTATCCTTGCTGCTCAGCCATTCTGCAAGTGTTTGCCTAGCACCACAAAAGAATAACAGTGGTCCAGTTTCTCCAGCCCACAGGTTTGACCATGGTAATTCCACACTGGCAACATGTCACCTCCACTGCAGACCACAGACTTTATTTTTTAGCCTCGATGCCTGTTGTCTATGTCGGGCTTACTAAATGGAAAGCTGTGGCTTACACTGTTTGGGGGCCACCTACATAGTGTGTACATACCATCAGCTCAAATCACCGACCCGTGGAGACTGTTTTTAATTACCTGTTTGATGAGGCAGCATGGAAAGTGTCAGAGCGGGCGTTTCTCACTGCATGGTTTGCCAGCCTGGAGATGGAGAGGCAGAGAGGGAAGAGATGTGAGTTCCCCTGGGGTGTTCTAGCAGCACATGTTGAATGTATTGTGTATCTGGAGTAAAATGCTGCTATATTTTATACTTTTGTTTAATGCTCAACTGGTTTTGAACTGGATTTGAGGGGAAAATATACACTTGGAATGTCCATAAGATGCGGCTTGGTTGTATCACGTCTCCGCTGTAGTTTCAGTGGAAGTGTTTGAGTCGACAAGCAGCCAGTTTTTCAACAGTCAGCTTTCCTTGGTTTTTGGTCTGTCTCTTTTTCTCTCCCTCTCTGTCTCACCTCATCTGTACACTTACCATTATGAGGATTAATTTACCCCTAAAAGATAATAGCTTATCAACAGCTGGTTTGTTTGTTTGTTTGTGAGAGAGAGAGAGATTATATTTAGTTTCAATAAGGTCAACTGTCTGTATTTGTTCACTCGTGAAGTTTCTGTCTACAAAACAAACGAGACATGACAAAACAACAAAAAACAACTACTGTATGTGTAACATAGTAACCTAAGCTCAAAGGTCAACCAACTAGCATTTCTCGGCTTTTAACAGCATCTCATGGTCTTCCTAAGCGACTGGAGCTGGTGTGCCACACACACACACACACACACACACACACACAGGTCAAGTGATGATCAACTGCAGCTGGTGTGTTGTTTTATCTGAGACAACCATGGACAAGTTAACATTAAATTTAGCTTTTTTTCTCCTGAACATACTGAAAAATATTGTCTGTCCTTGAACAGATTTTGAATACGAGAGTTCTGAGTTTTAACACAGAAAGTAATTACATCAGCCAGTGCTCAAAGGACACAGTTTTAATTCAGAATGTGTTGATAGTTGGTCAGTGTATGAACACGTTGAGGTGTTTTTGACTTGGTGGTAGGGTCCCAGATTCATTTCATGTGTCTGCATATCACCCATAACACCTACCAACGCTTCTGGTTCACGTTACTGCGTTTGAGTGTGTTTTTGTGTTCGCATGAAACGTAGAGAGATTTATGTGTATATGTACGAAGATGTCTGTGTTATGTGAGGAAGTTGGTTAGGGCTGGGAAATTGTCTCCGTGTATATTCAGATCCACCAGGACACTCACACATGTCGCCCAGATGCTGGAAGCTCCTCGTGCGATCCACTGGAATTAGAGACAGGTTCTTTTCATACCTGGGGGGAACTACAAAGGCTTCCTCCTGCTGCTGGCTGCGCACATCACTGGCAGAGCCCTGAGAGTCAGCAGAGCCAGTTTACAGCCCCTTTGTTGTACATTCCTCATGAATCCCATGATTCCCTTCCAGAAATGCCACTATTGGAAATTGCATAGCATTTTCTGTGATGAAACCTTAGTTATATGTCTTTCTACACCATGTGAATGGCTTAACAGGCCTCTGTGCAGTGTCCAGTGGTGAAAGAAGTCATTTATTTAAAGCAGCTCTATGGAACTTTTCATTTTGTGTTGATTTTGGCGGTCCCTGTGGACAAAGGCAGTAGTTGTTCCCTCCGATTCACTCCCCGCAGCAAGGAGACTACTTCACCGGGAGGAGAGCGGGTGGCAGCTCAGGTGACGGACCTTCAGTTAGCGGCTGAAGCAACTGGAATTCAGCCAGAGCAAACCCCAGCGCCGTTTCGTCTGATATCGCGGAAAACCCCGACCTGGTGGCAGGCGTTAATAACTATTAGAAACTAATAGAAATAGCCTGTCTTCTCGCTGTTGGTTTCGTTTGCTTATGTAGGTCATAAAGAGGCATCAGTATTAGATTGAGACTGTTTCATAACCAGCTAAAAACTCCATAGAGTGCTTTTAAGTAAAAGTAGCACCACAATGTAAAAATACTCTGCAGCTAAAACTTTTAGCTATTAGTTGATTGACAGAAAATCATTTTGCAACTATTTTGTCAATCATTTAATCGTTTAAGTAATTTTTCAAGCAAAAATGCCAAACATTACTTAGTTCCAGCTTCTCATTGTTTATTTGGATTCCCATAGTGACCTGGATATCTTTAGGTTTTGGACAGTTGGTTGGATAAAACAACTTGGACAGTTGGACTTCTAGGACACTCTGATGGACAATTATTATTGACATTTTTCAGACTAAACGATAAATTGAATCGAGAAAAAAATCTGCCGATTAATCGATGATGAAAATAATTGTCATTTGCAGCCCTAAAATATCCATTACAAGTAATACAATCCATTACAATACTTCATAAGTAAAACTAAGTCAAAGTATTGGCAGCAGAATGCGCTTAAGCATCAAAAGTGAAAGTACTGTATGCTGAATTGCCCATTTTAGAGTGTTATATTACATTACTGAATCATTATTACAGTTGCCTTAAGGTGTCAGTAGCATTTTAATGTTGCAGCTGGCTGAGGTATAGTTGATTTTAACTATAGGCTGTTTTATACTGTAGAGTAATTTAATCCATAAAAAAATGTGCGTACATTCTTCAATATATATATTCAATATAATGGAGTCGAAGTAAAAAGCATAGCATGGAAATACACAAGAATCATACAAATACCTCAGAACTGTACAGCAGTTACTAGTTACTGTCCAACACTGGCAGGCTCAAAGTGCAAAGGGGTCTAGTACAGCTGTCAAGCTCCTTTCCATAGTAAAATCAGCGCCGTTAGAAAGCTTTCCTCCTCCTCTGCTCCCACCTCCTTCCAGCCCACACAGAGTGCTCGGCAAGCATTCCTGCACTAATGTACAGTACATACAGTGGATGAGTGCCATGTTATTGTTTCAGAGATGCTGAGGTTCATTAATATCTCTGTTTTTGCTTTCTTTTGTATGAATTGTGTATTTTAGTGGTTTAGTGTCCAGAAAACCTCAACTCTCTGAGTGTGTTTTAATGTTAATGTATTATTGTGAGATGATCTCCAGCTATTCACGCTCCACACCATCTGTGTATGCATAAATGTATATATGCATTTATTTACCCACACACACACACAAACTACTCTACCAAGCATTGTGACACAGCTGAGCCCAACAGCTGGTGTCTATATCCTGCGGTGTGTGTTTGTGCGTTATGGGTGTTGAGGGGGGGTTGCTGGCAGACTAGCTGGCTGGAGATGGCAAGGCAGCAGCAGTCTGGATTAAGGGATCAGTGCTGGTGTCAGACAAACATTGGATTAGTGCTGTAATCTCGCCCTTGCTGGCCCGAGCCTGAAACTGAGAACCAGGATTCTCCTCACCCTGCGTTTATGCACCTGCCTGGATTAACACAGAAAAGAGCCGGGCCTTGTTAAGACCTCTGGCCTCTCATCCTGTAATGAGACCGGTAATTAAGTGCGGGACCATAACTTTGCGTATGAATGCCAATCATTGTGCCCCAGGGGTGGATACGCCAGGAGGTAGAAGATGAGCGCTGCTGTGTGTTGCATAATGTGTTCATACATTTTAAATGGCAGGTTTGCCATTTACCCTGGCATAGAGACAACGAGGTGGAAAGCTTAGACCACATGTCATGGATATTTGTGTTTGTGCTAGTTTTGCGTGTGTGACACTGCATTTCTAAACAGTGGATAATTATCATAAAATAGGCCTTAAATCACACAAACATTATCACGTGTAAATCACATCTGCTTAGCAAAGACATTACCATGTGACCCCAAAAACGATTTAAAATGATTCACTCACAAACTGAAGTAATTTATAAGTGCTCATCTTTTTTTTTTTTTAATATGGAAACGTATTGGTATTTATATTGATACTAAAAATAGTTGACAGTTGAATTAAATAATCTATCTTACTAAAGCAAAGTCTGTGTTACTACAATCTGAGTGGAAAATTGTAATAGAAGAATGACATTTGCTGTGCAGACTCTGCAGTTGAATTGTTTGTTGTCATTTTACTTTGAGGGACTACGTCATCTAATCAGCAGCTCTTTGGCATAAATTGAATCATNGGACCTATACCAGTGAAAACCACTTTACACTGTTGTGCTACTTTTTAAGAAATTTTGTATTTTTTGTAGTTAGCATCCAAGGCTTCTATTGCTGAACTGTCACCATAGAAACATCTGTAGCTAGGGTGACCAGGTGTCCTGCTTTGTGCGGGACTGCACAGAATTTTTATCCCTTTTCCCACGTCCCACATATTGAGACGATGTTCCGCATTTTGATTGGCTTTAGTTTTCAAGAGAGTGTTTCCGATACATTGATTTATTTGTGGCGGCTCGCCACAATATCAACATTGACTGCCAATGCGTGAATTCGCTCAGCCCCTCCTTGCCTCGCTCTCTCTCTCACAAACACTTTGACAACGGACCACACTCTCCCTGCACACTCTGAATCAAAACTATGGCGTTTAATTAGTCTCAAACCCCGCACATGTTCCTGATACGAGCGCACAGAAGTGTATCCGCGGTTCTGCGAGAACGGAGCTGTGACGAGCGCAAGCTCAACCTTCGCAGCTCGCTCGCTTGTCAAGTTGACTTTTGAGACTTTGGAGACTGATGGTTACTTTCAACACCCATAGGTGTTCACAGTAACGTTTATCATTGAAGTACATATACATACACATATATTTCTTAAGTCCTTCACAGAGGCCTAACCTGTAACTTGCATAGTCTATTGTGTGCTGCTGAACCAACCACTGGGCAAAGCATAGAGATGGTACGAGCTAAGGGGCAGAATAGAAATGTTATTTTTTTTAAGTTAGACATTATATCTAAATGTTATACTACCCCTCAGCATTGGTAACATGTCCCACATTGTCCCACACAAACATACTCTTTGTCCCACATTTGGTTAGTTGGGATCTGGTCACCCTATCTGTAGCTAGCATCCATGGGATACACTGTTGAAAAACCATCACCATAACAATGTAAGCAAATCGTTTAAGACTGCCAATTAGCCTGTAAGCAGCAATCATACATTTTGTCTTATCAAATAAACTAAAACTAGTTATGGAAAAAACGTATTCAGTTTATATCCTCTGTTATACGACTATCTTTTATCCTCAAAGGGGCACTGTCTTGTTTGTTTAGAAATCCAGACTTGTTAATTGTGGAGTAATATCAGTCTGTTGTTCAGAAATACCTAATCTAATATAATAATCACATATAGGCCTGTATGTTTCATGAATTATTTCCCCTCAGAGTGGACGTTCTTGCTCAGGTTTAATGCACAGTGTTTGTTTGCTGGCCTTTGCAGATACCAAGTCACTGTCACATGTACTGCTCAGGGGTTTCTGCTGTGCCATGACATTTGCCTCGGCCTCCTCTTGTCTCCCCCCATTCAATAGTCTGAATGTAACAGCAGAGGGGTGCTTGAGGGCCAGAACATAAAGAACTTCATGACTTCCAAGTACGTCACTGTTCCACTGATGCTGCCATATACAGTAGATCCTAAAAGCTGCCATCTTTTCCGTAGAATAAACACGATTTCGATTTCCTGCCAGAGCATGTGACTGTGTGTGGAAAGTTAATTTAATGGTTTCAAAATAAATACAGATCTCACATTATATGTTAGAAATTGCTTCAGATTGAGGAGTTTATTTAGTTTCCTTGCAGACTTGATTTCTGTAAGTAATGTTAATGTCTCAGATGAGGGTCACATCCTCAATCTTTCTAAAATATCTTACCTTTCCGCTGTGGGTTATAGCGGAAAATTGCAATTCCTGATAGATTTCTTGTTTGTAAAAGTGGCTTTTGTCGTCATGATCCACTTCCCCAAAGAGCCAAAGACTTTTCTCCCTGTAGGAATTGGAGCTTGGAGACGGTGCAGGATAGATGGAGACATGTTGGCAGAGACCTAGACATCATTACGTTCGTTGTCTCCTCTGGAGCTCTGACTGATGAGCAGAGATGAGATTTAAACTGGAAGGATTCCACACTTACTGACTGAGGCACAGTGAGGCAGCCAGTGGTGGCATGATCAAGTGAAAGTGTAGCTGCGATCGAATGCATTGAGTTGAATTGTGGGTACCTTTTGTTATTGTTATTTTCACACCACAATTTCAAATCTCAACATACAAACATGGCAAATTTAGGGTGAATCTATTGATATACATGTATGTAAAATATGTGAAAATGCAACACTTCTGTAAGGATTGCTTAGGACTGTAGTGGTCAAAGCTGTTATGGGAGTAGTGCCAATCACCAGAATAGAGGTGTGACCATGGCAGTGGTGCTGTCATGTTCAGCCCAGGGATGTGACTTGGCAGATGTCTGTCTTTTGGCCGAAGTTATGTTTGATTGCTTGGCTCCTGCAGATTTTCTGCTAGTTATGGCAAAGATATTTGTCAGACTGTGGTGATTGGCTCAGCTACTGCACAGTAATTTGGCGATGTGTATGTAAGGGTTCCATAGAGCTATATTTAAATGACACAGGTGATTAGCAGCCTGCAGAGTTACTGATAGTCTGGCTGACAGCGAAGCAGCTGGCACACTCAGAGCCAGACTGATGAGGAAATGGCTGGTGAAGAGGCTAATGTGGTTACTTAGTGGCTGACAGACTGTGACTCAAACATGTCCACTCTAGCCCTGGTTACCCTGGTTTGGCAAGTTTTCTAACTTTCTGTGCTGTCCACCAAAAGTCTGTCATTACATCTGTCCATCCATTTAACTATTTGTCTATTTAATGGTGGTCTAGTGGTTCGTGAGGTCTCCCCTCAGCTGGAGTACCAAAGCTTATCTCTTAGCATGCCACCCCTCTCTGATGTAGGTGTATAGTATGTGCGAGCTGTCTTAAACAGTCTTGAATAAAAACTGTGAAACTTTCACGTTATACTGAGATCTGTTTTTGGATGATAGTGTGAACATATCAATGCCGGCGTGAACAGTGCGAACAGATCTGACATTTCTAATTCTGATTTGGGCCTTTTTCTTCAGAACATTAAACCATAAATCTGGTTTGTAGTAAGTAGCAAGGACAGTTATATTAAGAAAATACATCTTTTACGAAACTCAAATGCAACGTTTGTCATGACTCCATGACTACTTTGTCCAATTACACAAGTTCACCTCCATCCTGTTTAACACAGAGACCGTTACATGTTCTTTCTGTGGTGGAGGAAGATATTAATCTTACTTTTAATACATACATGTTGTGTGGATTTGCATTTTAGGACTGTATGCTCATTACAGGAAATTTCAAATGCCCAGGCTGAGCTGCCTGACCTTACATCCTTCCAGGTGGAAAGAGAATTATTCCAATGAGAGATCGATGGAACATAACCTCGTAAAAAATGTAAAGAAAACCAACATAACAAGGCTACACATGTTCTTTCAAGCGTTTTCTGTCATCCTGCATACACTCTGAAATCTCAGAGCTGATGCATATTCATCAATCTTGTAGTCAGAATCCAGCCAGTGCACAATTAGCTTGTGTCACCAGAGGCAGAGAAGGTCATCATCACTGTTTTAGTCACACATGAGTCACACTGTGGGACTGCAAGGTAGCACTGCTTCATTCACTCAGCATTCAACACACAAACAGAAACCTTAATGAAACAGAAGAGGTGGCAGCAAAACCCAGGAGCCAAAACCTTTAATAATACGTTCAGTATCAGAGGTCACATTCATGCTTTGACTCAAGAATGGGTGAAATCATAAAGGAAGAGGGAGGTCGGCCATGTTTAATTTTGAATGATGCTGGAGGCAGAAGCAATGTTGCTGTTGCTGAAATATTCCACGATTCAAAACTTTTGAGGGGCAACAAAGTGTTCCAGTTTTTACAGCGAATATTTTGGCATTTTATGATATATGAATTTGTCATAAACTCAAGAAATACTTCCATCTTTAAAAAATACCTTTCATATAGATTTTGTCCAGTGAAAGTTAGTAATACATATATTTTATAGAAATATGGTAGCCGAATCACTTAAAAACCTTACACTGCAATATGTTGGCACATGGAGAGAACTCACACGCCACTCAGCTGTGTTTTGGGTCAGCATGTCTCTCCAGGACCTTTTTTATTTAAAGAAATATTCTGTATTTTCCAGCTGCAAGTCAAGTCAGTTTTATTTATATAGCCCAATATCACAGATCACAATTTGCCTCAGGGGGCTTTACAATCTGTACAGCCTACGTACAACTGCTGTAGGGCTTCTGCTCCTGATGTTGGTGGTTCTGAAGAAATGTCAACCAATCTGTGCTCTAGGTGATTTTAGTGCAGATTCAATTTCAGATTTCAAAACCAGTCAGGAGCTTTTTTTCTCAGTTTTTCTCTCCTCTGTTGGGACCAATATTTGTAATATCAATTAGTCAGTATAGCATCGTCCTTAACAATACTCTTAATAAGTGCTCTACCATCTGTATTGTTTGTTTTTTGGGTTTTAAAATGTTTTTAAGCTCCTGGCACATTTGAAACAAAGTCTGCATCCTCTCCTGTTTCCCTCCTGTCATTGCCAGTACACACTGTACCTTCAGATCTCTGTAGCCTGGTCTCTGATCAGTTCATTGATTTAGTGCATTTGTCTTAATTTGGGAGCACTCAGTACGTGATAGGTGTGGATTTACATTTGTCCCTTGTCAACGTCTCCAGAGAATTTGGCTGGTTCTCCATTTTTTTAATGCAGTTTGTAAATGTGAGAGCAGCCTGTGTGAAACCACAGAATGCTTGAAAGGTCTATGAGAATGGCTAATGCTGGAGCAGTGGCCTGTAGAGCTATAATGGTGACTGGCCTCTCAGCCCGAGCAGGGTTCTCATTACCCTGCCTGTTAGTGAATGGCTTATTAAATGGAGGTGACAGCTCGAGGCTGGAGAGAAGATAGGCTGGGATATGCCCATTTAACAACCCCAGACTGAGATAAAGAGTATGGAATGGCTTGGCAGTGGACGGGAAGATGGATATGTTCTGCCTGCCCAACTGAATCATGGTTCAGCCATATAATGTATACATTTCAGCACAAGACTGATAAAACTCTGGTTTCATCTCTACCAGGTATGATGCCTCACTTCAAAGAATTTCTTTTATTTTGAAACATTCCACACTACAAACCAATGTTGATCATATATCCAGTCAAACAAATTGGCTTCTTAATAGCTATATTAGCATTTACCAGCCAAAACAATAAAACCAGAGGAGAACAACAGTGAAAGAGGATGTTCTTATCCACAGACATGCAAACAAATATGACTTTTTTTTCTGTAATAATTATTTTTTCTGGATACTGTAGTTTTAGCCTTTCAAGTTTCAAAAGATCCTTTCAACAAAACAACTTGAGAGGGAACGATCGCTTTGGTTTAACTGCTCGCTACTCATAGACGTATTAAACCTGTGACGAAGTGTCGCATGTAGATATTACTTCCTTTTTAAGGCGACACCGGCCGAAAAGATTGGGAGCAACTGTTCTAGAAATTTGATTACATCTTCACCTCCTGTTGCATTTCAAAGAAATTCCTCGTATTGCTCATCCTTTCCAAGTAAGTTTGTTGTTAACTGTAACCTAACATTGGTCTGAATTGATTTGTATGGTGTCCTCCTGTGGTGCTTTAGACTACAGCACTAAAACACTATAAACCAAACATGCTCATATGTGTTGTATCTCTCTTTGTCTAAATTTCAAGTCAACTTTTGTTATCAGTGTTCCTGCTACAGCATAAAAAAAAATCACATTGGCTTTTGTTTTTGTTTTTTCTCCCGTTTTTAAGGCTCATTTTTGTATCATCCAAGGCAAAGTGTTCAATTTTCTCTCTCAACATCCCTCTTTGAAATGTTCTCCCAAGATATGGTGTTCTTTCCACTTTTCTCCCATACAGTATGACAAAGCCGGTATATGTGTTAAAGTACCTGTGTTTGGGTGTGCAGTTATGAATGTAAGCACTTCCTTTTATGTGCCAAATCATCTCTTGTCAATACAGAGTTGAGATATTTGAAGTGAAATGTTTGTCTTTGTGTGTCTGTGAGCCCTGGGGTGAGTTAGCTGTGGGAGGCAGCTGTACAGCTGAGACACAGCAGCCAGAGAGATGATGATCTTTAAACACTACTGCTGTGTTACCACACAAAAAATAATCCTGATTAGTATTGTGATCAAACTTGCCCTCTTGCAAAGGACTGGAGACCTGTCCAGGGTGCTCAGTGCATTCTAGGATAGGGTCCAGCTGCTTCCAATTTGAGGATTGGGTGGATGGATGGATGGATGGATAGGTTTTGTTTGTGTCACCTGTATGGTGTCGTGCTGTTATCTGCACCACTGCACATATTCAGGGTCACTGATCACAGGATTTGCTTTTCCTCCCCTTGTTGTCTCTCTAGGAGAAGCAGAATTCAGAACTTTGAAAGCTGTCTTTCTTATCCTTTGCGTATTTGCATTCTCTCTCTGAACTTCTCACTCTTGAGTCTTTTTTCCCCTTTTTAACCATCCAGTGTTTGTTGTTTTTGCAGCACAATAACTCCCACCGTGTTGGGGCGGCTGCTTCTACAGTTGCCAGAGAGATGGTTGCCGGGGTAACACACATTTGACAGCTGCTATTACTTTGGGTTCCCATCGCTGCTGAACTGTGAGAGCTCACAGTGGAAATAGGGAGCACATTATTGGCAGTCCTTGGATCAACGCTAGATCTGAAATGAGTGAAATCACCTCAGGATCCTGGCTAATTAGCACTAACTGGAAGAGGCCCGACTGTTGGTCGTTTTCTGAAAAGAGCTGCTAAATTGAGGGAATCGACTTCTGCACCGCCTCCCAGTTAGGGCGCTTGGATGTGTGAATGACCACACTACAGTGCTGTCTGAGGGCCAGCGGCCAACTGCAAAGCATTTAGAGGCTGTGTGATGGCTCTTTGTGGCTTTGTCGTGGGCTAATGAAGGTTCTCCAGAGATTTACGTGTCCAAGGTCGTTTTTCTATTCACACAGAGGCCAGCGGGGCCCAGCGTATCTACAGCTCCCGTTCATCCGCTGGACTGCTTTATGATAGATCCTAACAGGCTAATAAATCACAGCGCTGGTCATTACGGCTACAGCTCCACTCTGATCTTGCACAAAATGACTGGAACGTGCAACGTCTTCTAGTCATTGTTGAACCGCATAATAGAACGATTGTTGGCTCTGTTTCAGCATCCTTTCATTTTTCACTCTGATGAAACGTTACTTTAGTTTGCGCTGGAAGACTGTCGTGTCCTTGCACGCAGTTTCTTTGCTCCACACTCGCTGATCCTCATTATTCTATTCTTGACCATCATTTTATAAAGCACCCCTTTCTATCCCTGCACAGTGTATCAGTCTCATCCTCGCCCACCCGCACCCCTTCTTTCCAGCCTACCAAGGCCTCACAGTAACACAGATGATGAAGTCTAGAGACTGTCGCCGTGCCATATAGGCTCTAATCACGCAACTCTAATTCAATTAGCCTGGGATTCAGAGGGAACAGAGCTATGGATAGGCAGAGAATTAAAGAGGGAGGAGAAAGAGCAGTGAATCCCTCTTCCTTTGTCAAACACCATCATATCTTGGGCTATAACCATATCTATTATTCCCACCCCTGCTGTAAAATGTGCCATTTATTTCCCACCAGTAATCTGCAGGCAGATATTAATGGTTCAGTCTAAGCTTATTTGGAGAAAATTTGTACGCTATCAGTCTCAGAATACCGCAAATTAAATCAATTAGCTGTTAATGAAGTCTCCAGTGAGCTCTTTTGTCCCCCCACCCAAATGCCGTACTACAGCACATACAGTGAATGCACCAGAGTCCTCATTAAACAGTAAAGACCTCATTTAGAACGTATGCTGTTGTGTGTCTGTGCGGGTAGGTGTTCAGGTGTGCATGCTTGTGTACGCAACAGTTCACATGTGTGTGTCAGAGTGAGAAAGCGGAAGATGAAAGCACTGGAGGAGAGAAAGAGGTAGATAGGCAGTATCCTCTTAAGCCTGTGATCCCTTAATTATCAGACATCAATATTAAATAAGACCAAGCATGTCTTTAATTATCTGGTGCATAATGCACCTCAGGTTAGCTGCTAGTCCTTTACACTTAGTCCAGTCCTCTTCGGGAGCTACAGACTGCTTAGTCTCTTGGTGAAACTAGAAATGACTTTGTCCCCAGTTGCATCATCAACATAGAGATACTTAGTTTTGTTTTGAAGCTATAATCTACACTTAAATACAGACACTGGTGATAAACAGCTGGTGGCAGTTTACCCTGTATGTCTGGGCGAAATGTAGATAAAATAACATTGCTTGTATATTCTCATTTGCATCATGATGGAGTTTAACAGCATAAGATGCTTCTTTGAAATGTAAAGCATCAAAGGGAAACTTGTTGAACTTGTGGAAGAGGCACAGAGAACAATTTGCACACAGAATGTTGGGTTGTGACTGTACTTGTGATTAAGGCCTGGACTCAAAACCCATAACGTCTCACACTTTTTCTCACTTTTTCTTCACCTACTATCTTGTAATGGGAAAGACAAAATGATAATAAAGTGTGAGTCCTTTCAGTGAAAACTCAACCACACCATAATAATAACGGTACCAGAGAACAACTAATTATACAAACCTACATATGCTGTAATCCAGTCAGTTAGAAATGGTTACTACTAATCACTGATTTGAAATTGGAAGTGCATCCCTAAGCAAGTAAGTCTTAGCATGGGGTGACTCTGCAGGGGCTACAGAATCTGATTTACATGGGGAGTTGCTTCTACCACTCTGGGGCCAGAACAGAAAAGAGCCTTAACCAAGATGAGCGAGTACCGGGTCCTTGGGGTGATAGGGCAGCCAATTGTCCTGAGACACAGGATCACAAGAGTCTGGAATGTAGGGTTTGACCATGGCTTTAAGGTAGGAAGGGTCAGCACCAGAGTCTTGAGCTGAATGCGAACTGCAACAGGGAGCCGTCGAAACGCAGAGATCGAGTGGTGTATTTTATTATTCAGAACTACATTTGCAGCGTTTTTGATCAATATTTATATCAGCAGAAACAATAAGCTTGACTTTATCCTGCACATAAAGTCAAGTCTAACCTTTTGACGTTGACTGTAATTTGCCCAGAGGAAACATTTAACATGATTATTTTACAAGTTATTTTCTGAAAACTTTCATCTAGTCTGATTATTGTGACAATGAGAATACCAGTTGGGACATGGAGACAAAAGCTTAACACTCTGTATGTCTGTTAATCCTCGTGTAACTCCTGGCAGACTGCACATAATTCCTGCCTGGTTTGATACTGTATTTCTATTCTTGGTTAGCAGTACAGTGGATGATTCATTGTGTCTGAGGCATTGCTTGTTTTTCACGCATCTTGTACTCTACGTGGAAATTCATACTACAAGTTAAGTTGAAGGGAACTGTATTTTTCCTTTTTTGTCTGAAGACTGGCTTTGCTGGTAAACTTGAATATTGCTTGAGGTGAGTCAAGGTCAGAGTCCTGATTTGGCACACAGCAGCCTGTCATTTCGTTTCACTTTACTTTCCTCCTCCTGCCATTATAGTGTTGGTTTTCATTGCATGATGTCATCTTCCAACCAACCTCTGTCATCGTCCTTGTTAATATTCAACTCTGGTCACTCTACAAGTTGACAGCTTAACAGGAAACAGCAGTGCAGAATTATAGATATTAAGGTCCAAGTTCAAGTCAGTGGCTGCTGCTGATTGGTTGGTTGTAAAGTTTTGAATGTAAACAGTGAGGTCACTGATTAGACCGGGACGGTGCTGCAGGGTTCAAGCCTCTAATCTCCTCATTATGTTCACTACATTTACTCCCACAAAGACTGAAGTTTGGTAAGCAGTATTTTACATTTTCTTTTCCTAATCTTTGCTCGTTCTCTGTCACTTCAGTGGCCGCTGGGTGGTTTTGAAGCTACTGTATGAGCTCAAAGGGATTCGTTTCACTCCAGGGAAGCTTTCGTTCCCTGAGTATAGCTGACAGCCTCTGTCTTTTTGATGAGATTTAAGAATTTGGCCACCTCTGTGTTATTTAACAAGAGCTAATTTTGGCCGTCTTTTTGGATTCATGAAAGAGGGAGTGTACTGTATGTGTGTGTGTTTTTTGACTTGTATTTCTTCTATCTGTGACACCATAACGTACTGAGTGGCGTTGCTCCACTGGATGTGCTCCTTGTGCCCCACACAGATTTAATTATGTGTCCCAGGGAGGCACTATCACCCGTGGGAAAAGAGGAAATCCCAGGGGTGGGAGGGTCACTGTCATGTGAAAAGAGCAAGTGAGAAGCTAAAGCGATGGACAGTCTTTGAAGGCTTTGTCCTTTTGTTTCTTTTTGAACAGTACAGAGACTCAGACAGGGTGAAAGTGAAAGAGAAAGCAATTTTTTCTTGTGTCCAATCTTAATGGCCGTGTCTGGACATCATCTGGGCGTTGTAACGAGCTGATTTCTCCCCCGTGGCTGAGAGCGAACACTGACGAAGAGGGAAAAAAGAGGAAAGGAAATGAAAGACCAAAGAAGAGGGAATTGAATAAATGCATAATTCAGAGGAGAGGAAGAAGAAAGCAAGGTAGAGAGATCACCTTGATCTCCCCACCTCGCTACCTTTTTAATGTGACACTGATGCCTTTACTGTACTGTCACAACCAATGACAAGAGAGGGAGAGAGGCAGAGAGAAGGCAGGAGAGGCAAGGCAGGGCAATTTTATTTATTTTAACTCATTTCAAGTAAAGTCAAACACAGAAGAGGAAGGGAGAAGAGAAAAAGGAGATTAAATGATGAGAAGCTTTTAATAATATCTATAAACAGGTATATAAACTATTTTTATTTTTATATTTTTCTACTTTGTAACCATACTGTCTTTCTTCATGATTTTCCACACTGCTAATCAAGTTTACTAGCAAGTTTATTAGGGAAGTCTGGCCTCAAGCTCTGGTGTCAAAAGTGATGGAAAAAATCCCACTTGCCTCATGGCCTGGATATCAGGGAGAGTACTGGACTGTTGATGCAGGAAAGATATCAAGAATTGATTTGTAAAATTGATAAGAGCCTGTGAAGCGTTGCGTGCACTGAGCATAAAATTAACAATGCAGCCAACCAGCGTTTTTATTCAGGAAACCTAATTTTGGTTGCTGCTTTCGGCCAAAATCGATTATTTCTCTATGAAATGTTAGAAAGTAGTGAAAAAATGTCATTATATTGTATATCTGCTTGTTTTATCCAACCAGCTGACTAAAATTTGACACAATACATGACAAAAGCATCAAATCCTCACACATGACGAACTGAAACCAGCGCATGTTTGGCATTTTTGCTTCAAAAGCAAGCGCCGAAAATATCAGTTGAATAATGGATTCATTTGATTAAATGTTTCAGCTCTGTTAAAACCTTTGGCCATTTAGTCGCTATTTCAGTGGTATTTCTTATGTAGACCATGCCTCAAGAACATCACATAAATCAAGCAAAAACTTGACTTGTATATGTAATTATGGTTTTCACGATTAGATTCACTTTAAACACAAACTGCAAACTCAGAGGCATGACAAGTTCCAGTGCATGCCGATAAATCAAATCATTACATTTCTCCATTTCCCTAGCCACTGCAGCCACAGAAAACACGATAAAACAGACGTTCTGCTGATTGTCCTGGATCTGGACTGTAGAATTCACACTCAGCCACTGATTTAAACTGGACCTTTTGAACATTTCTGGCTTCACAGTAGTCAGGGGAATGAGGGACCTCTGTGTTCTTATTTCTGCAGACAAAGCTGATTTTATTAGAGAGCTACCTGTGCCTGGAAGGGGTATGATCTCTCCCCTGTGTCCCACACCTACACATCCCACCCACACCCAGGCTGCAAGGTGTGTGTTTGTGTTTCATTTTTACATTTCTGCATATGCTGGCACAAATGAGCGTGTATAGACGATGTCCCACGTTGGCCAAAATCAGCGGGACGTGCCGGTTTCCCCTCTGCCAGTCCTCTTGATTGGTTTTTGGGGGGATTTCTCTTAAATTTTAGCTTTGCTTGAGGTGCGGCGTCTGTGCCTGTGTGATCTTGAATATAAATCAGTCCCCCCCCCTCCCAGACGCCTCTTTCCTGTCCCATTCTCCACGTTCTGGTTGCCTGGCTGGGACCCCTGGCAATGCTTATAAAAAGATTCAGCATGCAAGACAACTTCAAAGGTGAAAGTGTGCAACATGATAAGTGTGTCTGAGGATAGACGGGGTAGAGGGGAGAGTTGATAAAGTGAAAGTGGGGGTCGCAAGGAAATTCTCAGGTGAGTTGAAGACTTAACAAATGGGTACCAGCAGTCATATTAATTCTGTCTGCTTTCCCTTTGTCTCTGTGTGTCTTCAGATTTCGTGTCGTTGCCCTATTTCATCATCTCTCTCATGTCCTCTATAAGTCATATTTGATCTCTTCAGTAAAGGGAATGATAGTCTTTTATCTCACCCGGTTTCCACTTCCCATTTCTTTCCCGGTGCCACGCTCTTCCTGACATTCAGCCATCCTTGTGCTTCCTCGTGTAACCCCAACTTATTGCCTTGCTGGGACGGAAACGTCTTTTGTACTGCGCAGATGAAATAATGGACTGCATGTCTTTTTTTTTTTCCTGTCAAATGTCACGGGCCCGCCGGCTCGATCGTCCTCTACTTTGTGGATGCGGGCAGCAGGGAGCCAGAGCTCTCATGCGGAACAGCCTCAGGGAAACCAGGAGGAAACTGATTTCACTTCCTGGAATGAGGAATCTTGACACTGCTGCTTCCACCATCCACCCATCATCCATCACCTCCGCTTTTATCTTTCTTTCTCCTCATGTCTCTTGTGCTTGAATTCTTTCTCTCTTGGTCTCTGAACACAGTCGGGACAGGAGGGTTTGACTTCATGTGCATCATCCTCATTTTCACTCCCAAATGAGTCTTTTAGATGATCCTCCTTGTGGTCTTGTGATTGCAAGAATTAATACAAATTCAACCAACTCCTGCAGTTTTTCACAAAAAAACAGAACCAGAAGAGTACTTATCAAATTCAGCAATCACTACAGTTTTCTGCATGAAATTAATGAATTTCTGAACTAAGTTTATGAGCAAAAGTCAAATCAAGTCTCAGTTTCTTGAAACTGTGGTGTTTGGACTTTCCCTTGAAACTGACTCCTCGGGCAGCAGTTGCCCGCAGTATCACTCCCAACAAGTTCCTCACATTGACCACATTTACAGTTACCAAAGCAGAACTGTCTCTAATATAATATGTAGAAGTACGGTCACCTAGGTTACCTAAGTTCATCTTCCTGGCTAGCCTTCTGCACAGGCTAGTTGATACTGACAGGAATACTAATGAACAGGTCATATTTACCCACTGAAATAACCACTAAAATATCATGCAAAACAAATCAACAGTGTTAGTGTGGGGCTGAACTATTTTGCCCCCTGCAATGGTGGGACACAAGTGATCAGTGATTTCTTTAAACAATCACAATTTTCTGTTACAGCTGACTTCTGACAAAATAACACACATTTTGGTCGCACAGTGAATTCAGTCATTTTGGTCGCTATAATTGCGTAAAACCTCCCCTCCTGAAGGGGGCTGGATAATTAGTTCAAACTAGACGTGTCTGATTGCTCGTGTTCGTGATGCTCCAAGCATGGATTGTATTATACAGCTGCATTGAATATTGAGACCCAGTGACTCCACATCTTTGCAATGAAGAGAATGAGGCGTGTGCAGTAAACCGAATTATGGCCAAAACTTTTTTTCTTTAAAGTAACCGTGTCACTGCCTGTCTGGCTCCTTGGAGCGTCTGTTGACGCTGTAGCAGCTGTTTACAGTAGATGGGCTCTGGTGTTTACCCAGTGTACTGTCCAATTACCGGACCGAGACATGTCTGCCACTCTGTTAGCTCAGACTCTCCTACAGAAACCCTCTGAGACCTGCAGAGGAAACTCCCTGTCAGTGCTGTGGGTAGTTCCGTGGCTTCACTACTAGCCTCTGTAACCCTGTAATGATACCGCTGCCATAGGTGCTGAGCGGTTTTCTTCAAGTTGATCATTAGCATCATGGCAAGTGTGGAGCCAGAGAGGGCAGGCTAGTGGGATACTGAATATTATCTCTCCCAACAGTTGTTAGACGTTGTGCTGTGGTGTGTCTCCTGCTCCAGCAGTGTGGTGACAGTCTGCGTCTCTGCTCTCAGGGTGCAGAGGGAATAATACTGCCAGGGAGGCTTTTTTAATAAATCCTCAATATGTCCAGAGTGCCCTGTCTCTATGGTAACTGAGGCTTGCATTGTGTACATGTGTGTGTGGTGAAACTCTGCTTTGTCTTGCGTGTGTATTTTCTTGATAGGCCTGTATTAGGGTTTGAGGGGTTTTACATACAGCGACTTATACTCAGTTTTATTTACTTCTTTTTACATTTTGTTGTGCTACTAAATCCTTTCAAAATACACCATTAATGATATAAAAGCATTTATACAGGACTGGACTCAAAGCCAACCATAATTTATCCATACATACATACAGTATATGCCCATGAAAATGACCACATATCTAATAAAGTTTGTGTGGCAATTTAGTCCTTGCAAATGAGATGAATATATACATATTTTGTGCATACTGTAAATTGAATGTTTACATTTTACTTTTTGACAGAATACAGTTCTCTGCATGGAAAATCCTGAATAAATGACCTAATACTACAACACAATATAGAAAATGGGGTGCAGTCCTATTACTTTTTTACTGTTTTCACTGCAGCAAGACTTCAGAATTAAAAGTTACTGTGATTTCACGTTTTTTAGCCGTAGGAAGGAGCATAAAGGCTAATTGCAGTTTGTGTGTGGTGTTTTTAACACACAGCGATCTGAAGCAGTGCGTGAGCCTGTGTTTGCGTGTCACAGCATGCCTCATCATGAAAGTGTGAAATTGGGATTTATCCCTCTAAGCCACCCTGCATGAACAGAGGTGGGAAAACAGATCATAGTATCAGCTTAGCCTTGTTGCTGTTGTGAATAGTGAACTGAAAAGCTGCTTACACATTCATGTAGCCTAAAAATGAATAATGCTTCCATGCCTGTTATTCTGTGTGGCCCAATGTGTAGTGATCTCTGTTTTTGAACACAGAGATGTCGTTCCCTCTGTAACTTGTATACAGTTGAGAGTGATGCTGTGCTGTGATCGACTATGATCTGATCCTGTGATGCAGTGCGGTGCATTGTATGATCTTCCAAACAACAGGAGCAGCACAGCAAGAGTTTTTGCTCACCTTGATGCTGTGATGGTGTTTTTAGTTTTGTCCAGACCTTTTCTTTTTTGTCGAACCAATTCACTCATGGCTCCGTTTTCTTTTACCGTTGAAAACATGTCCAAACCTAGGCCAGAGGCCAACTTTATGAAGTGAGGATTTTGCAGCTTGCATGTAGGAAGGCTGAGTAAGTCAACACTTTCCAAAGTTGCTTCACAATAAAAGTCCTCAGGAAGTTCGCTGGTGGAAAGCTTCCAGTAATGTACATGGCAACATAATCCCTGAGAGATATTAGATGAAAGGAGGAAGAGGACCGTATGGGGTTGAATTTTGATACATAGTTCAACTTTGGATCTGCTTTCAACTTCGATAAAGTCCCTGAGTCCATTCATCTCTGAGTCTTGATAATCTCTTGGCAAATAATTTCTCTCCACTCTCTTTTTTACTACCTCTTTATCTTTGACAGTGAGTTTACAGTGATGTCTACAGTGTGTTTGTACACACACAGGTCATTGTAACCCCAACCCCCCTGTTGTAAAGTCACAGTGGAAATACAGTTATGCAGTTATGCCAAAGCAGGATCGTCCTTTGATACATTGTGCTGCAGTACAGAGGAGGCACTAAAGTAATTAGAAGCCAGTAAGTTCTGACAAGGAAGAGCCTGTAGTTTAATTTAAAGTAATTAGTATGTACAGCTAGAAAGAGCAGGTGCACACATATAGCGCGCACACGCACACACAGGGATAATAACGTTTTATTGCGTCTCAGAAACATTGCAAACTGTGCACACTGTCAAATAAAGGGCTAAATAAATCATTATTTTACAGTAAGTCCCAGACTGGGATTTATTTTAACTACATCAATTAAAGGAAAGCCTGCCATTGGTTCCACGTACGGCTGTATATAAATATCATCAGCCTGTGATGTTTTGTGTCTATGCGAAAGGGCAGCTCCAGCAAAGAGCCTTTTCTCTTCTACTCTGAGGGACTGACGCAAAACTCTGATGTTTTAGATCACTAAAACGTATTTTAACTGCTATAAATATGTTGACACCATCAGCTCTTTTAAAACAGAACGAAAATAGACCACCTACCAAAAAGGGCCTAGAATTTGAGATCAATAACCAACAGACACTTTAGACTAGATATTTCCCTTTATTTCTTGATGGGTAGCAATAGTCTTGTTGCCAGATATCAAAGTCAAATCTCCTTCAGTGTGTTGCTTCAAAAATAGTGCAACTAAAAATGCATATTTTTAGCTTCAAAAACCTGTGTCACTGTGTTGCCAAACTTCACCAGCTAATATGCAGATGAATAAATGTCCAGTATACAGTAAATAAACACAAAGAAATCATGCAGAGCAGTGACTGGATATATCTTTCTGTTGTTCTCTTTTCTAATTTATCTTCTCCCTGCCTCCATTCTCACCTCGACTAACACTGTTCTGGCTGAAATAAGCACGTGTCTGCATTTTAATTAAAACACAGTACACACAGACTGATGATGTGAGAAACCTGTCAAAAGTCCCTGGAGATGGTACAGTGAAAGCCTTAAAGCTGTGTATCACTTTGGTGGAATATTTGCACAAATTAACACACCTATCATCATGTGATTTCTTTATCAGCTCCTGAAAATAGCTGGTGGCTATTCACAGTTCATTTTTCAACCCCTCTCATCGTGTTGATATTTTGGGGGAATTTAGATTATTTTTATATTTGTAACCAGGTAAAAAAGGGAAATGAGAAAAAATAGCAATATGTTCAGAAATGCTTTTTCCTCATCTGAATATTGGATAAAGAAAATATATTTGCTTTATATTTTATATTTGCTACAATACATATATTTGTATTGTTATATGTATTACACTGTAGCTGCTTACACTGTATTATTTATTATTATTATATATACAATATAACT
>NTHP01000391.1:0-13882 GCA_003416845.1 Oplegnathus fasciatus | reverse complement strand
TTCTCTGGGCTGCACGTAGGTGATTGTGGACGGGTGTCGTTTGAAGATGTTCGCGTAGCTGGTTCTTTTATACTTGTACGAATTTGGGTATAATGTGAACATGTCTTTTGCTTTATTTTGAACTTGCCTCCCGACAGGAAGTTGGCATATCCAAGCTTGTTTGATGTTCAGAGCCATGCATTCGGTTGTTTAGATTTGTGAGGCGTTTGCTCCTCTGCAAACCTACAGTTACCCATAACATCCTTCTCTCAGTAGATTCACAGAGACGTCTATACATATCTTAAAAGAACTATAATTCCAGCTTTAGTATATTGATATACGGAGCATTTCAAATAATAAAACCAAGAATGTACACAGCGCAAACAGAATGGTACAAACTGTTGTGCCTAATACATATATATAGGAATTTATACCAAAAGAAGCCATCAGACAGACGCAGCTGGGGTTAATACAGGAACATGGAAGAACAGAATTACATTCAGCAATGAACAGTTTCAGAAAAAAATCTGGACAGATGGCACAGGAACTGTCTTCACAATTTGGAAGGTTAAAATGATTATTTTGTTATTTGACACTCTGGTTTTATCAACACAGACTGTGTTCTTAAATATTCTCAGGGAAAATCTGTGTTGTCTGTGTCTCACAAACGAAGACACAGTAGGAATGAAAGTGTAACATCTTGACAGTCTGCATAATAAAATGCCAGGCATGTCCGCAGTGATGACAGCTTTCTTCCAAAATATGTCAAGAAATATGCAGAAAGATGGTGTATTGCCTTTGTTTTATACTAACAATGTCAAACCTTTGTTCAAAAACTCATAAAGCATAAATGAGCGAGGAAGCATGTAGGTCAACAGGAGGGATCAGCAGGATGTGACAGCACTGTTTCTACCACTGGTCAGGGACACTGATGGTTGTCAAAAAGACCAAAATTATCAGGAAGGATGTGTCAAGTCTTCAGACGGCCACAGTCGTAAATTAATGGGGGCTCAGGGGAAATGGTGCCCTTAAAGTTCACAGAATGCCGATGAATAAAGAATGAAGGGGCACAAAATGTCATAATTAGAAGTAGCTTTTTTGCATTTCACCCTCTCCACAGTTTATTCATTGACTTATCAAATATGTATGCCTGAATGCTGCTGTTAGCCGCCACAGACTGATCTGTGAGAGGATTCTCTGTCATCCTTCTGGGTGAAAAGACAGATTTTTGATCTGAAAACACAAAGGAAACATACCGTGAAGGTGTGGAGCCAAGAGCTGTAGAGCTGTGGTCTCAGACACGTCACTGTATTAACATGAATGAATAATGTTATGGTTTTCAAAAAAAAGTCAGGTGGAAAATGGGCTGTTTGGAGATAGAAATGGGAAAATCTTTGCATTGAAATTTGTTTTACCAAGTGATGCAGACACCTTATTTCACATGAGGGCTGCACGATGTGACAATACACTGTATACTGTGAGTATACAGTTCAATACCATGATTTGCCTTAATAAAAGATTTTGTCCATATCGCACACCCCGAAAAGGAAAAAGAAATGGCAGAGAAATCTGTGGCAAAAATATAATTGTAAGAATAAAAAACAAAACTCATTTCTCACCTTGGTCACAACTCATATTTCATTAGCACTACAACCAATGCTGCCATTGCGCCAAACTCCGCCAGTGGCTAAGCCCAGGAAGACATGCAGAGTTTCAGACTTAACAACAAATATGAGAAAATGCTCAGCTCCTGGTCTGATAGAAATACAACCAGTGTACCATGACCAAAGAAACACATAACAAGATATGCTGGGTTTCTTCAAGCCTGTAAACAGGAATCTGTGTGTCCCACCAGTGGGAGGATTGAGGTGTGGACAGTGACAGACTCTCATGCCATGATTTTCTTACTGGTCTGTGACAGAGGGTGTTTGACAGACAGGAGGCATCAGACTGTACACAACCTGTCAGACAGGGATGGGAGAATTCAGTGGGATGTTGGTACCCTACCCCCTTTCTCCACACACACATACACACAGATTTTTTCTTTCTTGTTTGGTCTTTCAGCTCCATTATCTACCATTTGTTCTATGATGTTCCCATACAGCTCTCAGACATACGAGTGGCTGAGCAGCAGCAGCAGCAGCAGTAATGGATGTCTTCTCGGGGCAGAGCGGGGCTACCACATAGTGACACACTGCTGTAATCACTGAGGAGGACACCTCACTAGGCAGGAACAGAGAGAGACGGCTGCTGAGCTCGGAGCTTTCTGCATGCTATAGGGCCTTCAGTGTGTGTGTGTGTGTGTGTGTGTTTGTGTATGTGAGTGAGGATAAATGGTGATACAGGAAGAAAAAAGATTCATTAGTGAGTGAATGTCTTCCAGTGTAGAGAAGCCACCTGCCCCACCCAAGGTGACTCCTCTCCACGCTGCTGCTGTCAGGAGCCAGGTGATTTATAACTCCTTCAGGGGAGGTGTTGGGGATAGGGGGGTAGATGCCCCTGGCCTGAAGGCCCTGCTGGCTTGAGTCCCCAGCTGCAGCAGCAGTGATGGAGGCCCCTCTACCCCTCTGACAGGCTCTCTGCTCCCCAGAGAGCACCGCTGTCACCAGGGCGCTGCCAGAGCGCCACCACATCTTGTCCCATTTGAGGCTAATCGCTGCATTATGAGGCTGTTAGTGCTGTCGTCACTGTGCCCCTGCTCCATAAAAGCTCCATCAGTGCAGATGTGCTGTCCTCTTGTAGTGCCGCCTGCCTGTCTGCATGTTTACTGCCGATTTCATTTCACTTATGCCAATTTCGAATGCGTTAGGGCTCTTTTTACATGCACCATTAAAGTGCATTTTGGGTATTGTTCAGATGTGACAGCGCATTACGGTAAAACTGTGATAAAGCAGCGCGCCTTCTTAGAAAGGCTCAGTGGATGTGACATGCTGACAGGGGAAGTCAGAGGAAATAGACTGGACCAGTGTCACGTCATGTGCCACTTTGACTACAGTTATGTAGTATATAGATTAGGAAGGAATAATGCTAGAATGGATTCTTTTAAAGATGGGGTATTACGGAGATGAAGAATTGTGTGTACTTGCGGTAGATTTTGCATTTTGAAGGATGTTATTTTAATTTCTTTTTTTGTAAATTTGATTTTGTGGTTACTGTCTTGCCTGTTTGTTATTTAATGCTTTGAATGTGAAGCACATGTTTGTTGTTTTGAAAGGTGCTATATAAATAAATATTTATTTATTTATGTACTTATTTAAGTGCTGTTGAATCACGAAGTTGCTAGTTCTCACTGCCTCACCAGCTATCCGAAGCGATGAAGTTGTGCCATTTTTCTAATTCAAAGTCTAAATCAGGTTTTTATACAGCTGCATATCATTTCTAGAAAGGATATGTGAAGGGAGGGGAGGCACGATGGGGCAAAAAAGTCACCAATTTGCTTCATAGACATTTAATTCTCATACTGATATGACACGAAGACCTGAATGTTCTTATTCCTCATGCTCGTGTCTTCACACAGTTGGCACTGGTAAAGATATCATATTCTCCCTTCACTTTTTTGTTGCCGCTGCATTATTTTACAGTCTGCTTCCTGTCAATCACCCAACACACACCAGGTCACCCTGTAGTACTTATCACATACATGTTTCATAACTAGACTTATTTATAACTGAGACAGCAGTTAATTTGAAACTAGGTTTGACACTTTAAGGTGGTGCTGCACTCTGGGTATCAAACAGTCACTGCCTGGAGGCTTGAAAGTTGGCTGTTAGGAAACTGTAGAAACTGTAGAACAGCAGCTGTGTTTAGCTTGAAATTGTGTCAGTTACAGTGGATTCCAACACTGACAGGTTTTCATGGTGGAGAAAAAGTATTAAAATGCCCCTTGAATTTTCATGAAGCATAATCCACGTCTTCTCTGTTCATCCATGTGCATGTTGCAAACAGTCATTGTTCTGACAACATATGGCCAAAATGTATTTTATGAGTATAACTTTAGATGTCTGACATAAAAAAACTATGTAAATGAAATCTGTGGCATGCATTTTAAGAAGCTGAGGAAAATTCGGCAGAAGCGAGTGGGCTGTAACTCAGACACCAGTTTTCTCCTTTTAAAAACACTGTTACGGTGCACCTGGGTGAGACAGGCCTTTCATATGCAATAAGAGTGGAGGCGTTACTTTGCAGAATATCGAGAAAACTTTTAGACAGATGTTGTGGCCCAACAAATCTGCATTATGCTAAGCTCAACCTCATAACATGCTGAAAAGACCACGCTGTTATTTTACACTGAAATGTGATCACCATAGAATGTGTCCATGGAGGGCTTAAGGGAAATCAGTGGAAGTAACAAGCTAAATCTACTGTCATAACCCATTTCTTCTCAGAGCAACACGCTCCCACACGTCCTTTAGGATAACCACTTCTGCCGTGACTGCGCTCAACACATCGCCTGTGGACCGATGTCTGTGTGGAATATCCAACACCGCTTCCAGTCTCAGTCGAACCTCTCCTTTCTCACTTAGTTGCTCAGTTCCTTCCTTTCTATCCTCTTATCTCTTAGAGTTTTCAGTTTTCAGGGGTTTGACGACACCTCACACAAAATGACAAGTGATGCTATTGAACAGCGGTTGTCACTGTTCCAAAGGAGGCTCAAAAGTGAAAGGTCTAATTCTGAAGACAGCTTACATCATCGCTTTCATCTCCTTAGGGGGAGGTTGAGGTTGATAACAAAAGTCAGCGAAAGTTTATTTTGTCGTCATTTGGAAATTGAGGCCTCTCTGAAGAACTGCATACAGTGCAGATATCCTCCTGGATGAGCAAGCACATTGCCGGTATTGTGCACAATTGCTTGACCTTGTATGTTAAATATTTTACCTGCCTGTGTACCTGTAGGGTTGACCCCTCCCTGCTGTTGCTGTTGGCCTGTTTCCCTGCTGACACATCAGCGGGGTTTGTCCGTAGTGATTGGTTCAGCCCCAGGGGACAGTGCTGCTCTGAATGCCACTGTGACGTTAATGTTGCCTAACGTCAGAGGCTGTCTGGTTGCACTGATGTACACTTGATGTCTCTGTGACTCAAATGTGCATTATTCCAGGAGAGGGCACGCACATGGAGAATGCCCACGTCAAACTTGATGTTGACTCAAGAAGCTGGAATCGGGCACAGTTGGTGTGTGTGTGTATTTTCGTATAAAGGTTAAATTTGACGTCAGACTTTGCCCTAATCTTTTCAGGAACATATTTTTACAGCCAAGAGTATTGTTACAGTATTCGGGTGACTGTGTTTCAGCAGATAAGGGTTTTAAGATTATTAGGTAATTCCTTGGGGAAAAAAATCCTCTGGTTCCTGTTTCTTGTGGTTGAAATTAAAAGAAAAGAGACAAATTAAAGTTATGGATCTTTTGTGCGTCTAACAGTGTTGTAGGAGTGCAATGCTAAATCGGTGGAGTACTCTGTTAAACCACTTTCAAAGCAAACCATAGCGTGTCCTCAGCTTGTCATGTCTAAAATGCAATACAAAGATATAACACGAGTTTGGTTTGAAGGCAGCTTAACTGGCAGATGATCTCGGGGGAAATGCATTAGAAAATCAGCACAGCAACAACCTCCAAGCAACAAACATGGAGACCAAAAAAAGAGCAGTTTGCCACTTTGAGACGGCGATGGTTCTGATGTGGCGTTTTTAAATGTGTTTCAGCAGAGAGAGAAGACATTACTGATTCACTTTACCCCGCCTATATTTGCCCAGCCAGTTACACTGCTCCTGCTGACATGGATGGTGGATGATGATGATGGTGAGGGCGATGTAGGTGATGATGGATGGTGGATGATGATGACTGTAATAATGGTGATGATTGTGACTGTTTTTTTTTTATTCTGGGCTGCACAGCACTCTGGTGCTGAGTATCCGAACACTACCCGAGCTCCCATACATCATTCCTCTCATCCAGCCCGCCGTGGCCCCTACAGGTGTACCACCCCAACTGCCAGAATGACCTCATCCGTCCTCATTATGTCCACATCGTTACACACGCATGTACTCACACACAACATACTCCACACATGTATAAATAGTAAACTAGGCCAGAGTATCTCCAAGGTCTTGGCTTTAGGAAGAGGAAAATTTAGGTTCCTTGTGTTTTTATTTCTTGTTCTCCCTCGTCACTTTCTGCCCTTATTTCCTGCACTTCTGTCTTGTTCTCCACCACCAAACCTCTGAAAATCTCCCCGCACCACTCCAGCTTTCCACCCTGCTGTCCCTTCCTCTGCTGCCTACTCTCTGGCCAGGCAGGGTCATCCATTTGGGGTCACAGACTCAGTGTGGAGGCTCCCCCATTTATTAGCTCCTCATGTTGTTACGGCTCAGAAAGGCCACAGAATCAATTGTGTGCATTAAAGGCCGGTTGGCTGTCAGCAGGCCGGGAGCGAAGAGGAGGACGAGGAGTCGGGGAGGGGTGTCCTGTCAGCTGGAGAAATGGAATTTTATCTGGATGAATCACCGGACCGTTCAGCGAGAATGGGGAAGAATAGAATCCGGTGTCACCACTGGTAGAATTAATGACAAAAAAAGGCACCCAGATAGAATCAATGGAGGAAGTCAGGAAGGTGGCGTTTGCTTTTGTGCTCGCCGCCATGAAGTAAAAAGGAATCCCTGCTCCATTTGAAAGTGAAAAGAAGCCATGTTTTGGTGAAATGTGATTAAGTTCTTACACCAGTAACTGGATTTTAAAAAAAAAAATCCATTTGTGGATGTTGTGGTATTTCCCGGAAGGGAGGGGATGGGAGGATGGGTGGTGGAAGGAGAAGGATTGGCAGAGGGAATTTCATGTAATCCCATTTGGGATGGAGGGGATGCTCCCAGGGAAATCCTCACTGGCATAAACAGGGAGAGGGCTGCAGAGACAGGAGGGAATAAGGAAGCAGCAAGTAAACACTCAGAGGGAAAATGTTGAGAAACAGATTGAACAAACTGGTTCACAACTACAAAAATAATAGAAAAGAAGTGAGGGAATAGAAGGATTCATGTTTTGTTTTTATGAGGTAAATGTAACCTCAGGCGCTGTTACTGCAGCTGCAAGTACACCGTATGCTGAATTAGCTCATACTCTCATGTACGTAGATGTTTGTAAATGTGGATGTAGGTGTGCTTGAGGTGCGTGCTTCCCTGTGTCAAACAGTCATCAGTTGGGTCTTTTGTTGGCGAAGCCTTGTTCTTTCCCTTTCTGCCTGATGAATTATTCATGATGGCCAGAGAGTGTTGCAGCCATGTACAGTAGAGGAACAGAAAGAGTGGCCAGAATAAAAGGGGGGGGGATAAGAGAGGATATAGATGCGAAGGATTAAAGGCGAAGATGAAGGAAGGAGTGAAATGATTGATAGAGGTTAAGGAAGAGAAGAGGAACAAGATTAGAACGTGAGGGCTGCTAAGATGAGACGAGTGGGAGAGAGCTTTGGTTCTAGGCTCAGAGGATCAAGATCTGATTTCTGTCCAACGAGCCACTCCTTAGGAAGGCTTAGAGATGAAGTGCTGTACAGAGCCAGAATCTGTTTATTTCAGCTGGCTAAGATGTGCGTGATTTGCTGTTACAGACTCTTGGGCTTCCTCTGAGGAACAATTTCTTTACAATTTCTTTAGCAATTAATCCAACAACTATTTTTTTCGAAGGTAGATTAAATAGTGTCTATTTAGAGCCAGGAAGTGTGAAGTGTTTGGAGTGCCAGTCGGGTTTGTCTCCTGATGTGTGTGTGTGTGATGTGAAGTTCAGTCAGTAACAAGTCAAACCCACACAGGATACTTGACTGTAGTCACTAGTAAAAATGGCCTCTTGGACTGGAACATTTACAGATTTAAGACGCAGCTTAATGTTTCACTGTCAAGTCATATAATGATACGGCAGTGATACACTGCTTAGATCACCAAAGTAATGTGTACTGAAAACCATAAAGATTGCAAAGATGTAAATGGCTGTGTGTGGATGTGTGTGCATGAGTGTGTATGTGCCAGCAGTCGAGTAATTCTGTCTATAAAGCAACCAAAAATCACAAAAATCCAAAACTGAGTTATTTCCATTCTTTCAGTTATGCAGTTGAGCAATAAAACAGCTCCTCTCCCACAGTTCAAAAATGAAAAACTCATCTTATCTTTGAACATCACTTTTACGAGACATTTCAGATTATTCATGATCCAGGAGACCGATTAAGTGTTTGAGTTTGGCACGCAACAGTTTTCCAACATCTTTACTAGTTCATAATGGATAACAAGTTCACAATTTCATCTTCTACACACGCACACACAAAAACAGCATGCTCTACAGGCTGCTGCCTACAGTATTACAGCTAGTTGCTGCCATATTGAACCCATCAAGGAGTAATACAGAACAGGAAGGGGTGAGCGTCTGTGCAGCTGGAGTGTGTCGCCCAATCCAAATGACAACTGAGAGTTGACATAGTAGATGATGTAATTAAGTAATTTATGAATAGAGCATTTGTTGGTGTGTAGTAAATGTATCTGTGCGGTGTTACTTATGGAGTTGTCACGATGGATGTACACTCGGTGGGCACTTTATTAGATGCACCTGTACAATCTAATGCAAACCAGTTGTGCCATAACGTCTACTTTTTAAATATTTTTTTAACAGTGTCATGGAGGTATTAATTCAATTATATTTTTTAGCACTGAGGTCATAGTCAGTGATGGTGTTGTGCTGAACTGCATTATATTCAGAGGTGTTTCTAATATTCCTCTCATTCCTCCTCAGTATGCCCCTCATATATGTAAATAATGAGGACAAGCAAATAACAAACACCTCTCAATATAATGTAGTCCAGTACAACACCACCTTCAACTACGACCTCAATGATAAACTTCTGACAACGTCAACAAAAACTGAACATTATAAACTTTGTAAGGGTAGAATTTATGGCAGAGCTGTTGTATTGAATTGCAATAGATTGTACAGGTGTGCTTAATAAAGTGGCCACTGAGTGGAGATTTCCCAACGTTCCTCTCTGCCCGTACTGCTGGTGACCCTCACAGACCCTCATAGTTTGAGATGCCAGTCCTGATGCCAGTTGTCTTCCAATGTTAACAATAAGAGAAGACACAAAACCTTTGTGTTTTTAATCAAAGGTTTTGTTTTGATTTGATTTATTTATGTTTTATTTTACTCTACAAGAGTGGTCTAATGTTGCAGCATGCATTACATTAATGGAAATCTCCACAGGGGAATAATAATTATTCAGATACGTTTAGCTTGATAGACTTCATGGTCACGGTCATATCTTTTTTACTGTGTTTGTCAGCCAGTTAATTTAAAACTAGGATTGACACCATAAAGTTACATATTAACATAATAAAAATAGTAAATGCAACAAACTGAAAAGCAAAGTTACTGAAAATTACTAAATACGCTGGTGTGTGTGTGTTGTGTAATACTCATGTTGTGGGGACATAAATCTGCTTACACAGTCACATTGTGGGGACACGCATCCCTTATGGGGACAAAATTCAATGTAAATCATTGTATTTTAGTGTGATGACTTGGTTTAAGGTGAGGGTAAGGGTTAGAGTTAGGCAAGTAGCAGCTATGGTTAGGGTTAGGGTAAGTCTACAGGGAATGAATGTAAGTCCATGTAATGTCCCCAAAAGTGATGGAAACAAACGTGTGTGTGTGTGTATAGTTGTACAGCTATCTTTGTGAGAACCAATTTGAGTTTTAGACCTTGGGAGTGAGGACATTTTTGGAAAGTGAGGACATTTTGGCCGGTCCTCACTTTGGGACAAACCTTCAAAGGGTTAAGAGGGTTGAGGGTTAAGACTTGGTTTTAAGGTTCAGGTTAGAATTGGGTTTAGGTTAGCGTTAAGGTAAGGGTTGGGGTTAGGCATTTAGTTGTGATGGTTGGGTTAAGGGGCCAGGGAATGCATTATGTCAGTGAAAGTCCTCACAAGTATAGAAGTACAAACGTGTGTATGTGTGTGTGTGTGTGTCCCAGCTGTGTGTTCTGTTCACCACTGGTATGGAGCTATCACTGAGCAGCCGGAGACAGCAGACAGATGGGGTAGGAGGGAGGCGTCTGCAGAGAGCATGTCAACAGCACCAGCCAGCAGATTCCCATTAGATGCTCAGGTGCTTTATATAGTGGTGAGACTGTGTTGTCATGAAGGGGGAAAAAAAACACAACCCTGGCAATCGACACAGCAACAAATAAAGCCAGACTGCGGCCCTGAATGTTCAGAACATATACTGTATACTGTCTGTAGATCCAGATGAGATGGATTACAGTTCACAGCTCGCAGGAATCGAAATGTGGCTCAGATGCTTTACTTCATATTATGTTTCCAATTCACCTTCGATTCACCTTTCTGGGATACTGTCAAAACTGTTAAACTAAACAAGTGGATATTTCTGCTTGGCCACAAACCCAAAGATTATGATTATTACTCTCGTCCAAGTTGTTTTGCATCTGAAAATGCAAACTGTATCCAACTGCAGGGAGGTTTAAAGGCTAATTGGACATTACAAAGTTGAATAGGTTGTCCTTTAATACGATGAAGGATTTCAAAAGGCACCACTCCTGCTCACATGGGGACCTGACCACCAAGTATGGTTTAAGTGATCTCAAGTCCGATTTAGGAACACTTGTAACTTGATATACACCTCCATTTATACTCAGCCACGTACTGTATATGCATCCTCGTTAGCCAGGGAAGAAATCTCATTGCATTCATCTTGGTTATCCTGTGCTAGATGGAAATGTTTTCCAACCACCAAAAACACAAGAAGGAGTTGCAGCGTAACGTTAGCAGATGCATTTACACCCTTTTTAACATCTGGCGAGAATGTTTCTCATAATCACCTCAAACTGTCCTCCCACCGCCAAATATAGCACGAGATGAAGAAGGAGACTAAAATTTCCACTAAAAACGAGCTAATGAACAACTAACTAACAGTAACACATGACTTGCATGGATGGACTATAACAAGGACTGTGTGGAGGTAGCCACCTGCTGAGGTCTTTAAACAAACAGCAGTCTGTTTCTATTGATTCTTGGTTCCACTTATTTTTAATATCATCTGTCCAAATTTTGGTTTAGTGTAAATGTGAAAGATCATACAGGACACATGTGCTTCTGTTGCCACTGTACAGTGTGTGATCCAGAAGCCAGTGGCCTACTGTATGTGCTGTTGAGCTTAGTTTGAGTCTCATCTCTTTACATGTGAATGATTAGCAGCCGGTAATGTAATGCCTTTGTCTTTGTAATGCAGAAGTGTTTGGAGCTAACTGGCTAATCGCTGCTCTCAGGGCGTTCTAATGTAAGATCCATGGGTTTATTACTCTGTGTTGGTGTGTGTGTACAGGAGTGTGACACACTTCGGTCTTGTAGCTGTACATAAGACATTCACAGTGTTGGTGCACTGCAGGTGAAATCTCAGCAAGAAACGAATTATAGTGAAAGCTGTTAAAGTGAGAGAGGAGACTTTGAATTGAATGTTAAAATGACTTAACAAGAAAAAACGAGAAAAAACACACAAGGCGCGTGATCTCTCTTTAAGAAATGTACATATACCCACTCAGGCACAGGTCTTATACATCCATAAGGGAGAGGAAAGGAGAAGAAGAGGAGATGAGAAAATAAAAGAAGATGAAAAGAGACCATAGATGGAAGGGCAAGAAGAAAACAGGAATGGAGGGAAGACAACGGAGGAGAGGAGAGGAAAAGAAAAAGGAGGAGAGCAGAGATAAAAAGAGGGAAAGAGAGAGAAAGAGAGAAGACAAAAGGTGGAGAGGGAAAATGGAGGAGAGGAGAGGGTGGTGGATGGGCCAGACAGCAGAAGAAAAGGCAGTAAAATCTTTAATCATTAAACAATAATTTAGCCACTCCTTATCCAACACTTTAGTCCCTGATTCTGAGGTGCAGTAAAACGTAATTACCCCTTTGTATGTGCCTGTGTACTTGTGTTGCTCTGCTAGCCTGAGGCACTGGCAGGCCAGTAATGGTCTCATTAGACCAGACCCCGTGTACCTTTTTTATTCCCAGAGGTAAGGCAGCATCGGTCAGTTAACCTGCTGTACTGTATCTTGAACAGCGCCCACATTAACCCCCTGTAACTGTCCATTTCTGCTGTCATTCCTCAAATCCACCACCTCAGCTCAGGAGTTGGCAGCACTGAAACACAGTAAGAGAGCAGGTCAGCCTTTAAAGACACAGTCCTTAAGTATCCTTAATATTTTCTATTATATCAAACTACATTTTTGATACACCTCATTTTTTTCAGCAATAGCCATTCATTGTGCTGTGTTTGCATTCTGTATTTCCTCTATAATATATAGTAGTTTTCATTGTTACTGGCTAGCGCACTATCCCTTAAATCAAGTCCATATTGGACGATTCCGTGTCCTGTCACAGACCTGCTATTAACGGTTGCCTTTTTTAAAACCGTAACTTTGATCTGTCCCTAACCGTAAGCAAGTGCTTTGGTCGAATAACCCCAACAATACCCGTAACCTCAGCCCACAATTCACAGTAAAATTTACTTGTCATTACCACCAGTAATCACAGGTGCCGCCAAGTCAACCAGGAGGATTATAACTGCACTAACACACAAAGACACTATGGCCCTATGGCTGAGCCCCACTGCGTCCCCGTCACTCATAACCATTGTAAAAGCAGGCTAACAAGGCTTTATGCAGAGTCACTTGAGGGTTAGAACTCCCAGAAACCCCTCTGCCCTCCCTTCAGGTTTCCAAGACTACCTTGATTTCCCCCTCCATCTCTCTCCCTTCCTCCCTCTCTCTCTCTCTCTCTCTGTGTGTGTCTCTCCCCCTCTCTCTATGTCTCTGTCTCTTGCTTATCCAAGCGTACTGGTACTAAAACATCACCAGGGTTCTTTAATTGGCTCTGTCCTGCAGAAGGAAAACCTGTCTGTGTGTGAACGCTGACATGAGAGGCAAAGGGGGGAGTGGTGGGGTTGTGTGCATGTGTGCGTGTGTGTGTGATTGTGATTGTGCATGTGTGTTTAGAATGAGGTAATGGGCTGCTTGAACAACTCTCCTCTGGAAGCCCTTTTCATTTGTTGTATTTCCCACAGACCTCCTAATGGATCGAGCTATGTTATCTTCTTTTTTGTGGAGTGACCCTTCTCTATGCCGCCCCACTCCACTACACAGAAAAGGACACTTCACCCTGTGCTGGGGTCTCTCTGTGTGTGTGTGTGTGTGTGTGTGTGTGTGTGTGTGATTCANTGTGCAGAGAAAAGACAAAAACATCTGTCCTTCACAAAGGAGACTTATTTTCTTTCTGTCCATCAATCATTGGTCTCATTTTACAACCAAATCAGCATTCACGCTGCTCTTTTGGTGACTTTGTTTGGCTTTGCTCTCTCAGTTAAACACATTAATTAACCAGGATGAAGGTGTTTGTTTATATGTTCAGATTTACAAAAAACAAGCATCCATTCAACAAAAATTCCAGCCCATGCAGTGGTCAACTTGATATCCAGTCACTTATCAGTCTATTTGCTCCCACCTAGTGGTGGTTCATGCTCAGCACAGATTGGAGGCGTTTGATGCTCTGTTTCTTCTGGTTTAAAGTTTAAAAAAATGTTGTAGCCAGATGTTCTTTAGGAGAAAATTGGCTTGTCTATGAAATGACATAACAATGGAGTTGTTGGGTTTTGGGGGGAAAAAATGTCATAGCACANTTGCCTCATCTTAACCAAAACTTAACCTGACTTTAACCATAGAGAGCTTGCAGATCAGAAACTGCTCTTATGAATAATTTCAGTCATGCGGATTGTTTTGTAGAATAACCCATTCTCTTATTTGGTAGGAGGGCTTGTTGATGACTTTATAATTGAATAATCCTGCACGTCCCAGAAGAGGAAGAGTTATTCGTTTTCTCG
>NTHP01000390.1:558197-570729 GCA_003416845.1 Oplegnathus fasciatus | reverse complement strand
TTTTTCAAGATGTCTACAAGTATTGTCGCTGCACCAGATTCAAGCTTGAATGTGAGATATACCAGAAAAGTCCAAGAGAACAGAGGAGCCGGAGAGGAGAATCAGGTGGAGATCTTAGAGGATGAAGAGCATCACGCTGATCTTGGGTCACAAAAAGCTGGTAAGTCTGAAAATGACTGTTTTAAAATTAGATATTGATTGATAATTCACAATTCACTGATCAATGGCCACTTCAAACAAGCATAATAAGAAAGTTCTGTCTGTATTTTGCCTCTGTAGGACCACACACTCAAAAGAATCCTGCAGCTGTCAGAAGTCGGCGTTTTAAAGCTACTGCAGTGACTCTGGGAGTGATGTATCTTCTCATATTGGCTGGAATCTTCATACGCTGTGAGGAATTAATCATTTTTTATTATTTTTATTTTTTTAATAATTTAAACCTAAGTGTCATAACTTGTCCCTCTACATAATTTGTTAAGTCATGTTTTAAGTTTCTAAACTTCACGTGACTTTCTTCCTGCCATTAGTGGTGTCTTCAGTAGCAGTGGTAATTGTGTTTATGTTTCAATAAACAGATTTCATCCTTGTGTGGCATCGGAACAGAAGTTCACTGAAGTTGCAGTTGGGATTGACACACAAATTTTTAGCAAAGTATGACGGCAGATCATTCCTTATTAATTCGTTCATAGGCATGAATTTTTTCTTTGGTACAAAACGTACTTTCTTAAATAAGTCATTTTACAAGCAAGTCCTTATCAGCATGAAGAATAAATATAAAGACGAAAATCAGACGAAATAGAATAAGAAAGGAAAAGGTAAGAGGAAACTCGTCCACTGAGTGTTTGTGGCCAAAAACGCATAAACTGAAAACATACTTGAGAGGTTAAAGTGAGATTAAAAATCCCGTAACTTTGTCTCTTCAAATTTTACTCAAACTTAATAATTAACTGCATCTGAAATTCACGTTGTGAAAACTGCAATTCATAAGCAGCGGTTTCTCCATCACTGCCCCAAAACTATGGAATTCTCTTCCTCCCACCATGTTTCTCCTGTTCTCATGAGGTTTTGAAGAGTCAACTTAAAACACACTTTTGTTGGCTTTTAACTGGGCCTAACGACCTCAGGTATTTCTTCTGGAGTCTCTGTTGGTGTGTGTTGTCTGTATATACATTGTATGAACATGTTATTTCACTATTATTATTATTATTAGGGTTCTAACCCTGAAGGGGTAGAGAGTTTGTGCTGATTTATTCTTTATTATTATTATTATTATTATCATTACTTGTTGTCTGACCCTGCGGCTCAAATTCCCGTGAGCTGGAATGAGCTAGAAACATGAAACTTGGCCCAATAACTGGAAATGATGTGCAAGTGCTTNCACCGTGACTCTGATTAACTTGAAATTTGGCACACATGTGCAGCTCAGTGTGCTCCACAAAAAAGCCTCAAGCCTGTATGGTACAGGTCCGCCATGATGGATTTTTTGCTAATTTGCATAATGTGAAAAACAGTAATGTGACATCTACTTTTTGGATTTTAACTGTATCAACACCAAACTTGGTATACAGCCTTGGGGGACCGGGATACACATTTCTATTATAAATGAGCATGACTGGTCCAAAAACATGGCCGCTATTAATGAAAAAACCTCGCCATGGACAGGGCTTGGCAGGAAATTGGCCATAACTCATTGACCGTTTGTCAAATCATCATAGATCTTGGTAGACATATTCAGTGCGTGTTTGGGAATAGGCGTGCCAAAGTATTTCGAGATTGACCCATAGGGGTCGCCAAAAATATGAAAAATGTGTACCGCAAAACCTGGAGGACAGAATTTCGCCAAATTAGGTGCACATGTTCTGGGGGCAAGTATGAACCAAAATCTGAAGTGTCATATTGACTGATGAATGTGGGCATGGCCTGTTGATCGCTATCTGCTTTTTTATGCCTTTGCTCAATTTGCCGTGTGCCAGAACCAGCTACAGACATGAAACTTGGCACCATAACTGGAGATGACGTGTAAATGCTTCACAAAAAATATGGTCCCAATCGGCCTCACGGTGGCGCTATAATTAACAGCCAAAAAAGTGAAAACTTTGAAACCACACTCACATTAACAATGTCTGTGAGTCACTGTGAGTCCGATTGACTTCAAATTTTACACACATCAACAACTCAGTGTGCTCTACAAAAAAAGCCTCTCGGACAATCAAGGCCACCGTGATGGATTTTTTTGCTGATTTGCATAATGTGAAAAACAATAATGTGACATCTACTTTTTGGATTTCTACTGTATCAACACCAAATTGGGTATACAACATTGGGGGACTGAGATACACATTTCTTCATGCAAATGAGCAAGATTGGTGGAAAAATGTGGCCGCCATTAATCAAAATACCTTGAGAAGGGCGAGGCTTAGCAGGAAATTGGCCATAACTCAAGTTGTCATAAACCAATCTTGATCAAACTCAGTGGAGAATTCCTACACTGAACATACACACCAAGTTTCGTTCAAATCTGATACAGTGGGGGCAAAAGTCGGGACATTGAGTGCGCGGCTATTGAAACGCTGCCTACATTTTAATGATGAAACAACTGAATGACTGGTCTCTCTCCTTCTTTAAACAGAATTAAACACACTGAAGTGACTTTATCAGCTTTGTGAAGGCGGAACTCGTTACTGCTTGTGGCTCCTGTGGGTTTTTGAGCTGCTTCCTTCTATAAAGTGAAAAAGGGTTAGAACCCACTAATTGCCGCTTGCAGCTATATTTCCTTACTTTATTTTTTTCTTTATTTTTTTGTGTTTGTCTCCTCACTTTTGTTCTGTTTTCCCTCTGTGCTGTAAACCACTTCAGATCAGCTGTTGTGTGTAAAGTGCTATATTACTAAAGTTGAGTTGTATGTATGTATGTATCCAAGTATATGTTTCATCTCTCAACATCTTTGAATGAAATTACACTCAGTAGGGGCGTCTGACTGGCAGATATATCTTTTGTGCCTCTGTCGTGCCTCTCATCAGATATTTCAGCTATTTGGGAAAAAGACAAGGTGCAGAGAAGATACGACAACCTGCGCAACAATCACAGCGAGTTACAGAATGAAGTACAGCAGCTACAGGGAAAAATTTCAGGTATGAAAATTTCAACTAGACCTGAAAGCTGGTATACTGCGAGTCAGAGCAAACAAGAGGGATAAACTGTTGTTCGTCAAGAAATAGCTACAGCTCACTAAAACCACAAAATTGTGGTTTTTACATGCCTGTTTGTGTACTAATTAAAGAAACAAGATACAATGTGTTAGTAGTTTTATATGTTTGGTAGGTGAAATTCTGAACGGGTTAGAGCCAGGGTGGTTGTGGTATTTAGCTCAGTTATGGAGGAACTGTGAAACACTAGACAGAAATCACAGCATCAAACAAACCAGCTTCAGGGCAAAACTGAAGGTGAAAAATGGCAAACAGCAGTATTACACCAATGCACAAGGTATAACTTAACTCTGTTTTTCCTTTTCAGCAGCTTTATGTTGTTGATCTGCTTTTTGTTTAATGGTAATTTCACTTAGAGAGTCACAGGGAGATACAAATTAAAAGCAGTTGCAGTCTAAAGTAAACAACCAGAAAGAGAAAATGGGCATGGTAGATTGAGAAAACTTAAAAGTGAACTTTAAAAGTCTCACAAATATGACACTGAATTACATAAAAACAACTGTTTGTCAATAAGGGATGTGCTGTCCTGAAGGATGGAAGAGATTTGGATGCAGTTGTTACTATAAAGTCACAGAGAGGAAAAAATGGGACGAGAGCAGGACAGACTGTCAGAACAGAGAAGCACATCTGGTGGTCATAAACAGCAGAGAGGAACAAGTGAGTGTCTTTGTTAATGCAAGTGTGGTATTTGATGTCACTGATTACTGTTTTATATCTTGGCATCTGCTATTATCTTATTTTCCAAAATTATCTATGTATATTTAACATTATCCCTGCAAAAAACATTGATGTTTTGATGTGAATATTAATGCATATGTTTAAGAATTTAATCAATAAATGTATTATGTTTATTAAGGTTAAGTTTGGATATTATTATCTTATTATAAATACTTTAGTTTTGTTTAGGTTACTGCACATTTGCAGTTGATGAAGTTTCTTCAGAATTAAGTAATATAATGTAGTGTTCTAATCTAGTTTTTCTCTCAGTGACAGTCCCAACATTAATTTCATATGATAGAAAATGAGAGAGATTGAACAGCAAAATAATTAATATCTCTTTCGTCAATTTATCAGGAGTTTGTCAGAGAGTTGAATAAGCCTGGAGCCTCCTGGATCGGTCTTAAGGCTGAGTACGAACATAAACCAACAGGGTGGGAACCGAAATGGGAATGGGTGGATGGATCACCGCTGACAGTTATGTGAGACATTTTAGAAGCTTTTTTTTTTACGTAATAACTCCATCAAATGTATATAACTAATAGAAGTAGGCTATACATTGAAAAGTAGGGCAGAAAATTAGTTTCCACAGAGAATTGTTCCAGAATCAAATGAGACAACCTGAAAATTATCATTCATTATTTAAAATGCTACACTGTGTGGCTGAAATCTTCATATGCAGTGTGTGAAGAGCTCAAGGGCCAAAATTGTTAACCAATATTAGTCTGGACTGCCTAGCTTATTGACAATGCATTATATAACTGAACAACCACGGGTACCAGTGGGTTCATGTTTATCTACGTCTGTGCTTCCTGTGTTCATCTCTAACAGAACAAAAATGGTATAAAAAAGAAATGAGAATCTTTCAATAAGAAAACTACAAAAAAATTACAATGACTTATAAATACAATAGCCGAGCATAGAGGTCTGATGCGACCTTGGCAAATTAGGTGAAACACAACATTCAGCCCACTTTCTCACCCCCAGAAGAGATTTGTAAACAGAGTAATGAAAATGTATTGACTGAAATAGGCTGAATTTAATAAGCAATAAAAATGTGTTGTAAGATTATTTCAAAATGAAATAAGTTTGTTCAGGCTAATTTAAAATAACAATATTTGTTTTTGTTCTGCAGGTTCTGGGAGACAGGACACTCTCAAAAGACCTGGTACCAGTACGCAGAATGCTGCAATAAACAAGGACAGTGGACACAAAGCAGATATTATAATTCTAACAACTGGGTCTGTGAAAAAACTATTTCTTGCTTTCTGTGTTGATAGAGAGGTGTGTTATGTTAGGGTTAAGTTGCTTGTCAAATCAGACAAAAGACACCTTAATATGAAGGAAACTGCATTAACCTCAGAGTCATTTCACATGTCATCAGCCCAATAACTACTGGTGCAGTTACTCACACTGTGATACTATATTATAATACTATTACAATAAAAGTAAATCAAATAATTTGCAGGTTGTGTTTAGTCTGGTTTATTTAAACCTGCAATTACTGATTTTTGTGGGCATTTGGGGGCAGTGGAAACAAGTTGTGAGCAGAACACTGACATGGCTTGTTAGCTAACAGTTGCTTATTCACACATCCAGCAGACACAGACCAACATTCATCCCATTGTTGTGGTGTTTGTGTCCACCTGATGAAAGTAAGTCCACTAGTCACTCTCTTTTAGCTCTGATTTTTGGTGTCTATCAACTCCAGAGGGAAATACCTGGCGAGCTGCAGATTCAGCTGATAGTTCTCTGTAGGTTCATCACTACGAGTGACCTCTTTCACATGTCACAGTTTTCACACTGTCATTTGAAACATTGTCATTGTAATTTAATGGCCATTACAGCTGCTTTAAAGTGATAGTCCTTAAGATTTTCATGAAATCAAACCCCATTTTTGATACTATTTATGAATCCATGGCAGTACTGTATCTGCCAATACTGCCAAATTCCTATTCATATATTATCTAAGCATGAGGAAGTCACAGTAAAATAATGTATGTATGTATTCCAGCAACATTTTATCTCATTGATAGAATTGATACCAACCTCGCTGCGCAGTAACAGTTACTGCTCTCTTTACACTGTGTCAGAGTTGTATTAAGTTACTGTTGATGCAAACATAACAGTGCCTACGACTGCAGCTTCTTTCACATCTCTGCTGTCAAAAACAGGAAAAAAGTGTTTTCATGTTTGCTTAGTTTGCTTCACAAGAGGTATTAATTCAATTAGGTTCGGTTGTGTTATGATGTCAAAATGAAGAAAAAGTGAGTTTAAGACATTTACATGGTTGCAAAAACAGACAATTATCCATAATATTTCTGAATGTTGAACTATGTAGAGACAATGGGGAAAATGTGATTTTACCCCTTAAAACATACAGTACATACAGTGTCTACTGCTTACTGACTCGTAACAAAACAGTTCGAATGAAGATTCATGGTGTTAAAGTGTAAATTAACCAGATTGAAAAGGATATCTACTGTGGTATACACTGCATGGCAACACCTTCATGGTATACGGCATCATGTTTGTCCATACCAGCCCATCAACGGTGAAGAACATGTTCTGATGTGTCAAACATGGTTACCCAACAAGGAACAAGATAAAAACAACCAGTATCGCACACAAATGTGTGCAAAAACACTGCTTATACAACATGGTTCATTGCACTGCCAGACCACTGAGGAGAGGACCAGGCCTTTAGTAGACAGCCCTTTATTTCAATAAACAGTACTCTATTCATAATATTTAAGTTTTCTGATCTGCTGTGGTTTAATTTACTGTTGCTGCTGTTGACTCAACACTTCCTCAACAGAAACCAAAATGTTTTGATTCTTATCATGATGTTAAAACATGACTACTGGCTGGTTACTCCTTTTTTAAAAATGTAAAATATCAATATAAAGAGCTGTAATTGTGTTACATTAAAAACTGAAAAACTGGCATTCGTGAGCTGTCATGTCATCAGTCTTAGCTATGATATACTACAAGGTTTTTAATACGCTGATTTTGATATTCATTTCTTATTTCCTGCCTTTAGATACATTTTAAAATGTAAAAATGAGAAAATAATTGTAAATATTGCCTCATTTTTGTGGTCAATGTTAAAAAAAAGATGAATATAGGCAAAACTTGGGGTACCGTTGGCCTCTCCTTAAGGCACACCAGGGTCCTGCAGCACCCACTGCCTTAAACACAAGTTAGGTGATGAAATGCTGCAATTTATTGCAGTTCGTTTTTTGCCCACAGTAACACACATGTTGAGGGTGTATCTGTTTTTGCGGTTTGTCTTGCTGCTACTTCCTTGATACTACCTGTTTAAAATCTGCCACAATCAGAGAGACACAAACAGTGAAGGACAGGATCGCTTCGTTTCAAGTTCTTTCACCTCTCAAGATGTCGAAAGACATTCAAGCACCAGATTTGAGTCTGAATGTGAGATATAGCAGAAGAGACGAAAAGAANNGTCATAGTTCTGAATGAGCAGATCAACACAACTGAAGGATGAAATGATCCATCGTTTCAAAAAGCCACTTCAAAGGTGCTTCATGAAAATATGTTTTACTGTACTTTGTCTCTGTAGGACCACTCACTCAGAACAATCTTTCAGCTGTCAAAAGAAGCCATTTTGGAGCTACTGCGGTGATTCTGGGAGTGCTGTATCTTCTGATATTTGCTGGGATCTTCGTGCGCTGTGAGCATTTGCTTTTTATTGTGTGTGATCCAGCAAAGTGTGCATGGTGCACAGGAGGGAGGAGAAGTGCAAGCAGACAGAGGCAGCACAAAGCAAGTTGGTGGTATTTTGGTGGAAAATGGGTCTTACACACCTCACCGAGAATAGATGTCTCAGAAGCAAGTCTGTTTCTGGCACAAAGTCACTCCTTGCCTGTTGCCAGAGCTATATGTAGGTAACACACAGGATCCTTTGTTTATTAGATATTGACAAGCACGTGGTATCCTTTCCATCTACCCATACGTCTTTAAGGATATCACTTGTGAAGTGTTAATGTGTTCCTATTGTCAGTGATACCCAAGGCGTTTTAAAGGTCAGTCAGAAGCTTCTGCTTACTCTTCTTCATTTAGGGCATGAAACCACACATTGTTCTGAAAAGTCCATTAAACAGTTCAGACCCTTATACACAATCAGATTTAGACTTTTCGTGGACATAAAAGTTGAAGCAAAGTGTAAAAATACTCTGGTATTTAAGCCAAAGTAGCTTAATGGAAAATGGGTGCACCAAAAAAAGGAGTTCCAGGTTCAAATTCTGACAGTGACAGTGATACTGCCATTATTTTAAATCCGAATGATTTCATGTTGTTAATCAGCTTTCTTGTTTTGTTTTATTTCTGTTCTCAACAGATATTTTAGCCAGATTTGATAAACAAAATTTGGGAACAGAAAGAGACCAGCTCAATGTCACTCTGAACCAGCTCAATGTCAGTCTGAACCAGGCGCAAACCAGAATCATCAATCTCACTGAAGAGAGAGACGAGCTACAGACCAGATACGACAACCTGACAAAAAGCTACAGCCAGTTAGAGGAAGAACAAAATGAGTTGAAGGGTAAGCTTACGAGAGGCGAGAGTGGTTGTTAAAAACACAGATCTTTTCAGTCTTTTCAAGCCGACATTAACTTGACTTTTTTTCCCTCCCAATTTGGAACAGTCCTCCCCTAAACACAGGCCTTGGCCCCCTGGCAGCACGAGGCCACTGTAGACTTTTAGTTCACTTAGCTGTTGTTTTCATTGTGAAGCCTGTGAGCTAGTTCACAGAGTTAACTTGAGTCTGCTACTACACTTACTCGGGATACTCTTCTCGCTCTTGTTGACATTGCCCTGCTCTGGCAGCAACCAACTGAACTTTAATTACACATTTTGCTGTATAACATGCTTCATAAGAGGACCACGTACTGCAGTTACAGAAAGGGTAAAGAGTGTATTTGGCTGTTTCACACTCACAAGCTGCTGCTTGTATCTGATACTGTAGAATATAACCCTCATCTGATAGTAACATGAACGTCCAGCATGTGCATAAGACATTATCAGAAGAGTAATGATAAGAAAAGTCACCACATATTTATTTTTTTGTGAATATTTTGGTCACAGTCTTTAGGTCTAATTGGTTGGGCACCTCAGCAATTTCTCACTTTCACCACTGTACACCATGGTTGACGTTTTGCCATGACAAACTCGGCCGGGTGGATTCATTGTATGGTGCTCTGACGTTGTTTGTATTTGCTCAGTATGTCTTCTTGATAAAACCTGTGCATAATAGAAATGCTCTTACATCCTGGCATTTGGACATCTGTCAGAAAATCCTAATTTTATCTAGACATTATGAGACCCTAACATGGATCCGCAGTTCCCAAATTAGGGGTCATGACCCCACCTGGGGTTGCCATAAGATTTTGAAAGCCAAACGGTTATAGTTAGGTTGTTTTTTTGTTTGTTTAATCTGCTGGAGTGTGTTTTTTAAGAGAAAAATGGTGCAATGTGGAGTGCGCTGCGAGATTCTGGCACATGTATCTTTAAAACCACCAAAAATTAAGAGATATCTTCAAACGAGGAACCGAGATCACATTAATAAACTTGTGAATCTTTTTGACACAATCAGTAACTAATTGTGAAAAAGCCACTACACTCACTTGGGATAGTCTTCTCAATGCAACATACTATATCCAACGCCCCATTTTGATCATGACGGTGACCTGAAGTTTTCTTGCTGCCACGCTGCTCACTTGAAGCTATGCTGTCACTTGCTGCTGACACTGCTGCTGTTCATACAGAATCTCAAAGAGACCCACCTCCACCCCAGCACCCACCTGTAGGCTCCTGAGTCTACATTCCTCTAGGGAGGAAGGTATTGTCCCCAGTCCCTGCAGTGCTGAGTTTGGTGCTCTCGTGTTGGGAGTGATGAGGTCGGAGCCTTGCCACCAAATGTCAATGTTGTACATATTCTACAATTCACATGAAAATCCATTTCTCATGAGCTTGCTGACTGAAATAAGACAAATGACATGCATAGATGGTCAACAATTAGTTCAATATGTAATGTACAGTAAGTAAATGGATTTCTAAAGAAAACCAACTTACGACTTCTTTCAAGGCCCATGGTGTACATGTGAATGATGAGTCCATGGATTGTTTTCAACATTATGTAGCTTTGACAAATTGCTTTATGAGATGTCCCAGAAAGAGCAATACTATAAGTCTGCAGCTAGTGGCTCAGTCAGTAGTTAGGAACAGCAGTGACGGACTGAACTACTGACATGATGTATGCATATGTTTATTTATATTTAACATATTTCATTTAAGTTGATCAGATATGAAAATAGGAGGTTGAGCTTGTCTGGTTGATCTGTGGGTTGATGTGTGTGTTGTTGTTTTGTTGACGTGGAAAACACAGTATATTGTATATATTGAAAAATCTAAATAAAATCTGAAATCATCAACTCTGTTTCTGGCACAAAGTCACTCCTTGCCAGTTTGTTAAAAGGTATAACGAGTAGGATTTTCTTAAAAAACAATGTACATCACTTATGACCCACTAGAAGTGTATGGCGGTGTCTGTATCTGCAGAGACCCTGCCCTCTGCCTGTATTTTCCTATTTTGCTGTGTTCGGGATGTTTCTGGGCATCAACCTTTGGGCAGCGGTGTGTAGCCCCCAGCCAACAACAGCGCGCAGGATGTGAGGTGCGGGACTCTATAAAAACGTAGCGACCAGGTGCCAGATCGTAAGCATGTGAGACCACCAGAAGCTGGCGAGGGGGGTCCAACTTTGAATGTTGTGTTCTCAAACGGTAACCAGTAAATCCTACTCGTTGTACCTTTAATATTGTCAACAAGAGCAAATAAAATACTTGGAGCAAATGTGCAGCAATAATGGAATAATGCTTCAAATGTAAATTAACTATTCTTATTAGTTTCCAACCAGTAGATGAATTTGAAACAGCATCAGAAATTACTGTTCAATGTGGTTAAAGCAGGTTTGTCAGTAAAGCAGCAGGACAGATATATTGGTAAATCTGTAGCCTCTGAAGTGCCGAGCCACAGCACAGTGCCATTACGCAAAGACTGTAATGTTTACCTTCATCAAATTACGTACAAATGACACCAGGACGTAACAAAATAACCACACACACCTTTACACACACCAGTTAGTGACTTCTAACTGTCTTCTTTCCAACCTAGACAAGCTACGGACCAGAAATGACAACCTGAGGAGCAGCTACAGCGGAGGTTCTATGAGAGGTGAGAGTGGTCGTTAAAAAAGAGAATCTTTTGAGTCTTATCAATCTGACATTAACTTGACTTTTTTATTTCTTTTTCCCCCCAATTTGGAATGGTCTGCTTTTCCTCCACTGAAGGCAGGTCATGGCCCCCTGGAAGCTGGATGCCAGTGTAGACGGATCTGCACTTTGTGTTTATTGAGTCATTTTTGTTACAGTAACCTTTCTGCATGAATGAAGTGAAGCCTGTGAGCTACTTCAGGCAGTCAACTTCAGCCTGCGGCTACACTCATGTGGGATACTCTTCTCACAGTGCTCTGCTCACTCTTTTGCAGCCACACTGCTCACCTGAAGCTATTGTCAAAACTGTGACATTTACGAAATTAAAGAAATGCATAAACTCAAAATGTAAATACAGTGGAAACCGCTTATAGCGATCACGTCTGTCTAGGTCAAATTGATCACTATAAGTGGATAATTATAATAACGGAATGTTTTTCTTTTTCTTTATTTCTTATGCAGATGACCATCTAATTGACATTTTTATATTCATTACATGAATATAGGTTAAAGTAATGAAACGGACAGCTTCGCTATTTACTGGGGTACGCTATTTAGGGGGCATTACATGACCGGGCATTATGGATCCACTTGACGAGGGCGGCTTCAATCACAGGTGCTTTTCCCGTGTTACCGGCCGAGCCCTCCCCTTTAAGGAAGGGGACCTTGTGGGTGATGTATGCATGTGACGTAGTCTGACAGGTCTGTTATGGGAAGTGAGTCTCTAGTTTTAAAAATGTTTTCCATATGTTGTCATATATGAAAACACCAAAAATGAACACTGTGAGCAGACTACTTGATTACTATAAGCGAATTATTTAAACAGCATTTTTTATAAGAATGTTCTGTCACGAGCTTTTTGATCCATACAAGCGGTTGATCACTGTAACCGTGATCACTATAAGCAGTTTCCACTGTATGAAAAAATAATTGTAAATATCGCCTCATTTTTTAATGCGGTGTAATGTTGTCAAAATGCACAATAAACAACTAAAATGCGCCCTTGGCCTCTCCTTAAGGCAAACCAGGGTCCTGCAGCACCCACTGCTTTAACAGAAGTTAGGTGATGAAATGCTGCAATTTATTGCAGTTTTTTCCCCACAGTAACACACATGTTGAGGGTGGATCTGTTTTTGCGGTTTGTCTTGCTGCTACTTCCTTGATACTACCTGTTTAAAATCTGCCACAATCACAGAGACACAAACAGTGAAGGACAGGATCGCTTCGTTTCAAGTTCTTTCACCTCTCAAGATGTCGAAAGACATTCAAGCACCAGATTTGAGTCTGAATGTGAGATATAGCAGAAGAGACGAAAA
>NTHP01000390.1:518236-553736 GCA_003416845.1 Oplegnathus fasciatus | reverse complement strand
TGGGAGTGCTGTATCTTCTGATATTTGCTGGGATCTTCGTGCGCTGTGAGCATTTGCTTTTTATTGTCTATTTTCTCTATTTTGCGCTTCGACAGTTTGGTCACTTCCAAGGTGCATGGAGAAGGAAAAAAAGTCTGAAGAGGTCAAAACTCCAGCAACACTTGTAGTATACAGAACGAGTTATTATTGATGACCTGATGAAGGCCACAAGCCGAAACACGTTGGTCTGACAATTAAGTCGTTCTACAAGTTAGCCGGAGTTTTGACCTCTTGTAATCCTCTATGACAGTCTGTGTGGTCTCTGGGTGATCCAGCAAATTGTGCATGGTGCACAGGAGGGAGGAGAAGTGCAAGCAGACAGAGGCAGCACAAAGCAAGTTGGTGGTATTTTGGTGGAAATTGGGTCTTACACACCTCACCGAGAATAGACGTCTCAGAAGCAAGTCTGTTTCTGGCACAAAGTCACTCCTTGCCTGTTTCTCAATTTTGTCAACAAGAGCAAAATGAAATACTTGAAGCAAATGTGAAGCAATACTGGAATAATGCTTAAAATGTAAATTCACTATTTTAAATAAACCAGTCATTGCATTTTAACCAGCATCAAAAATGACTGTTTAGCGGGATTATCAACAAAGCAGTCTGCATTGATTAAATAAGTTGTTCAAAGCTAAATACTGTATAGATACAGATATGTTGATAAATCTGCAGCCTCCAAAGTGTAGTGACATTACGCACAGCCATAATGTATACCTTCATTAAATCACGTCCAAATGACACCAGGATGTTACAAAATAACCACACGCCTTTACACACATCAGACTGGTCAGTTATAACTGTGCCTTCTTTCCAACCTTGTTTAGCAAAAGTGGCGTTTCATATTTTATACTTCAATAAGGATATAATGTCACCAAGTACGATGCAAGATACAGTGGAAGTAGTGTTGGATTGAAGCCATACAGATAACAATATGATTTCCTGGAAATGTCTCTCTCCTCTCCATTTATTGAGCTGTTTTTATCATGCTTCACTTTGATTTGGTCAAGATCTACGACTTTCACTTTCACCGATCATCACTAAAGCGTATTTCATGTAAGAGAGCCAATAAAAACAAACAGAACGGTCAAAGTCACCATATTGATATTTAAGGTGGGCTGATTGATTCATGACGTCAACTCATGCATTGAGTAACAGGCAAGAAAACATTCCACCTTAAAAGTTGCCGGTATAGCTGGCGGTGTAGCCTTTGATCAGCACAGTGAATTAAAGTATATTTTTCTCCAGTCTACACCTGGCTAATGTTGACTAGTAAAGAAGAAAAGGCAGAAAAACATCCTTTCATTTTAGAAACTTTTGCAACTTTTCCTCAAAATGGATGTTTTGCACAAGTAAGTAAATGAAATCAGCTGCTCAAGGTTAGGTGGTTGACGCGCAATTACCACCCGGTAACAACCCCGCCTACATTTAAGAGTACTGTCTGTGGTGGAAACGCAACACAGATCTAGGGTTTAGGTACCTTTGGCAAGGGTAATATATACTATACTAAAGGTACTGTACCGGAGTGCTTAATGGAAACGCGGCTTAACTTGATACTGCCATTACTTTAAATCTGAATGATTTCATGTTCTGAATCAACTTTTTGTTTTGTTTCTGTTCTCAACAGATATTTTAACCACATTTGAGAAACAAAATTTGGGAACAGAAAGAGACCAGCTCCATGTCACTCTGAACAAGCTCAATATCAGTCTGAACCAGCTCAATGTCAGTCTGAACCAGGCGCAAACCAGAATCATCAATCTCACTGAAGAGAGAGACGAGCTACAGGCCAGATATGACAACCTGACAAAAAGCTACAGCCAGTTAGAGGCTGAACGAAATGAGCTGAAGGATAAGCTTATGAGAGGTGAGAACGGTCGTTAAAATAGGATCTTTTGAGTCTTTTCAATCTGACACTAACTTATTATTTTATTTCTTTTTCCCCCCAATTTGGAATCGTCTGCTTTTCCTCCACTGAAGGCAGGGCTTGGGTCCCATTGTAGACAGATACTTTTGTTTACTGACTCATTTTTGTTAACCTTTCTGCACGAATTAAGTGAATCCTGTGAGCTAGTTCAAGCAGTCAACTTCAGTCTGCAGCTACACTCACGTGGGACACTCTTCTCACAGTGCTCTGCTCACTGCTCACCTGAAGCTATGCTGTCACTTGCTGCTACTGCTCACGCTGCTGCTGTTCATATAGCATCTCAGTGCTGTGCAGTTCTGAGTTTTGTGCTCAAGTGTGGGGAGTGACAACGACAGAGGTCAAATGTCAGTTATGTACATATTCTATATTCACATGAAAATCCATTTCTCATGAGCTTGCTGACTGAAATAAGATAAATTATATGCATAGATGGTCGATGATTATTTCAATATATAATGTAAGTAAATGGATTTCTAAATAAAACCAACTACCAACCAGCAGTGACAGACGACCGACTGACAGATCTACATTGCCATCCATGGAGACTAATTGATTAAGAAATACCTCTAGATTTAAACCATCTTTGCACAAATAGTATTTCACTAAACTTAATTAAGCATCATCAATATTGCTTTAATATTGCTGCGTATTATATCTGCACCTGAAAAACAGGTCAATAAGCCTTCAGAAATCGGGCCCTTAATGCTGCTTTCCTGCTTCCACTTACATATTTGTAAAAATTGATTTGATAGTGTTTGCAAATTTACCCACAAAATACAAGCAAAGATCAAGAAGAGCACTTTGCTTCACTGACTTACCATTGATTGATGTTAAATGTACAAAAGTTAGCAAACTCCGTAACCACTGACTCTGCATTTTACTCTGCATTATACATACTATGCATTTTTTATTGGCCTAGCATACACTTCTTGTTGATATGGTGTATATGATGTAATGCTTTGCATGTTTGTTGTATGTGTCCTGGCCTATATGTTTAGTGTTGTCCTGTCATTGTTTATGGTTTAGATGTGACCTGCCAACAGACTGCAGGTGAAAATATTGTCAACATTGTACATGGTCCCTTACAAATAATTAAGATAATATCAAAATAAATATATATTAATGCAAGCTTAAGAGTTCTTCCATGTTTGTTTGAGCTCATAGTAAATTCAGTATAACGTATGTTTTGGAGAGTTAGTATAACAACTACAGCTGGGCGATCTATCAAGGTTACCAAAACCATTAGTCAACTGACACTCTGATGTTATTTGGGATTTTGGTTATAGTGATCTGACACAGCGTTAAACTGTATTTTTCAAAGCTGACATACTGCAGTACAGTTAAGTGACAGTTCATATTTTTCTTACTTTATTAGACTGTTATAGCTAAGTGAAACATTGCCTCTCGGTATTCAGGCGTCATATCCAAATTCCTAATTATCTTCTTTCACAATCTTTAATCAAGTGTAATAACTGAACCTGAAACATCATGACATTATATACTGCGCATGAATATAGGAAATGAATATGTTTTATCTCTATCGCTTAGTTGCAACTTTCAGCATGGCGTGAGAGCCGCTTAATCAGATTCATGACAGGAAATAATGTGAGAGCCATGCTGCTTACGGGGTCACAAGGGGACCACACACAGCAGATAGAGAGAGGATAAAGAGTGTATTCGGCTGTTTCACACTCATAAGTTGCTGCTCATATCTGATACCGTAGAGTAGAACCCACATCTGACAGGAACACGAACCTCCAGATGAGAAATTATCGGAAGCGTAATGATATGAAAAGTCATCACACATTGAGCAAATTAATTTATTTGTGAACATTTTGGTCCCAGTTTGAGACTTTAAGTCTGTCAACTTGTTCCAGCTCTTCATTGAAGTTACGCTAAGTGATGTTAACACTGAGTGAAATACTGCATGTTTTTATGGCTTCACCATTCCATCAAATTTTAGACACACTTCCCCAAAATTCAAGGTATGTGGGTTCTGAGGGATGGAGCACCGCAATATTTTCACATAAGTATGAATAAGATCATGCTATGTGGCCCGAGACCCTCTCGAACGCCAGTGTCATTGAAACACTTGACCAACAGTTATCAAAGCCAAAGTTAAAAAGAATTGAATAGAACAATAATTCAGCTAGACAAAATGTAAGCTTAAACTCAGATGTTCATCTTAAAGTCCTATAGTTAATGTTAGCTAATGCATAGAAACGATTTGCATCAGTGCCACAAAAAGCTTCAGCATCATTTTCATGACCTTATGATATCATAGCAAGATCTCCACTAAAATATGCTCTGTGTGGAAAAGCACACTCTGTCATACACATAAAATATGATGAGACAACATTTTCTGCTGCTTCTTTGACACATCTGCTGTCAAACAAAAGGAGGGGAAAATTTTGTTTTTTGCAGGTTTGCATACTTTAGTTTACTAAAGAGACTAATAATGTTTAATTCAATCAGGTTTGATTGTGTTAAGATGTGATAATAATGCCACTGCTGCCAAAAGTGAAGAAAAAGTGAGTTGAAGACATTCACATAGTTGCAAAAACAGACAATTCCCCATAATACTTATGAATGTCCAACTATCTAATTTTATTCCTTAAAACACAACTTCCTTCCTGACTCATCACTAAACAGTTCCAGTGAAGATTCATGATGTTAAAGTGTAAATTAATTTCAGATTAAAAAGGATAGCTACTTTGGTGTGCACTGTATGGCGACATCTCCGATGGTAGAAAAGTTTGTATTGTTTCATGGTATATATAATCATGTTTGTCCATACCAGCCCATCAACATTGAAGAACATGCTCTGATGTGTCAAACATGGTTACCCAACAAGGAACAAGATAAAAACCACCAGCAGCTTGCTAATCTGATGCACCACAAAACACAACGGTTTAGTAGAGACAGCCCATGATTTCTTTAAGCAGGACTGTATTTATTATACTTCAGCAAGACGGCTCTCTGTTTTCTGATCTGCTGCAATTTAATTTACTGTTGCTGTTGTCATTGTCAGTGCAAACTCAACACACACTATTTATGTTAAAAAATGACTACTGGCTTATATATTGTTGTCATATTATGTAAATGTAAAATACCAAAATCAGTATTGGCATTAAAATCCAGTATCAGTTGAGCTATAGTTGTGTTGCCTCAAAAACTGGCCTCTGTGAGCTGTCACGTCTCCAATCTTAACTACGACATACTTAACAGGGATTTTTCAGTTTTTTACAGTTGCTAAGTCACATTTCTTGATACGAGTTTCAGAACTCTTCACACAGTCAGCACAGCAGAAGACAATGTGGACTAAACTGTGGATCACTTCTCATTGTTTTTACACAAAATGCATCCAATGGCCACATCTTTTAAATTTCACGAACTGCTTTCTCACTCAAACTCAACCACCACCAAATCTATCTATTTACACTCCATTCTGTACATGTTTACATACTATTGTCAAAACTGTGACATTTACGAAATTAAAGAAATGCATAAACTCCTTATTGGGACACTGAGCGCCTATTTGACCTCTACGAAAGACTTGTGGTGAGGTGAGGAAAGGGGGCAGGTGAAGCAGAATCCAGAATGTTTTATAATTGTATGGCACAATGTGGCGCTTCACCGTTCTCTTCACAGAGTGGTTAACAGCCCATCCCAGGATGGTGCCACTTTTCCTTCCACCTTACTCTGGAGTTTATGACCACCGTCCACATGATCAGATGTCACTCTTGGATGCAATGAATGCTGGACATATCTGCAGAAGATTGTCAGGGATGGGATGTAATGTGAAGTGTTTTGAACTCCTATAGAGAAATCTGATTTAGCAATTGTAAAAAGAAACTATATTATGGTGATTTTGATATTGATTAATTAAACATTGCCTCATTTTTTAATGCTGTGTAATGTTGTTAAAATTCACAGCACCCACTGTTTAAACACAAGTTAGGTGAAGAAATGCTGCAATCTATTGCAGTTTTTTCCACACAGTAACACACATGTTGAGGGTGGATCTGTGTTTGTGGTTTGTCTTGCTGCTACTTCCTTGATACTACCTGTTTAAAAGCAGCCACACTCACAGAGAAACAAACAGTGAAGGACAGGATCGCTTCGTTTCAAGTTCTTTCACCTCTCAAGATGTCGAAAGACATTCAAGCACCAGATTTGNNGCAATTTAGCGCCACTTGAGTTAAAATGTCATAGTTCTGAATGAGCAGATCAACACAACTGAAGGATGAAATGATCCATCGTTTCAAAAAGCCACTTCAAAGGTGCTTCATGAAAATATGTTTTACTGTACTTTGTCTCTGTAGGACCACTCACTCAGAACAATCTTTCAGCTGTCCAAAGAAGCCATTTTGGAGCTACTGCGGTGATTTTGGGAGTGCTGTATCTTCTGATATTTGCTGGGATCTTCGTGCGCTGTGAGCATTTGCTTTTTATTCTCTGTTACTCTATTTTGTGCTTTGACAGTTTGGTAATTTCCTGACCTTGTATCCTCTTTGAAAGCAGAGTAGGGATTTCTGGCACAACGTCACCTACTTCCATGGTGCATGGAGAAGGAAAAAAGTCTGAAGAGGTCAAAACTCCAGCAGCACTTGTAGCATAAAGAACAACTTACACCTAAATTATGCCGTAATAATAATCATATTCTAGTTGGAAATCAAATACAATGTCATATCTGATCCAAAATATGCTACAGTTAGACGCTATTTTAAATTATGCTGTAGACACCACATTTAATGCTGCCAACACGGGCCGCCGATAGCTTAATTAGACAACACAGGCTGTAATTAGAGGCCAAATAAATGTATTGTCCTCTCAGCTCTCAGTGTTTTGTCTGATTATTATAAAGGCTATGTTCGATATAATATGGCATTACATTAATCTAATTACAGCCTGTACTGTCTAATTAAGCTATCAGCGGCCCATGTTGGCAGCACTGAATGTGGTGTCTGCAGCATAATTTAGAGTAAAATAGCGTCTAACTGTGGCATATTTTGGATGAGATATGACATTGTATTTGATTTCCAACTAGAATATGATCTTGTAAAATAGCGTCTAATAGTATATCAGGATCTCTTATTTGGTTTCTAATTACAGTATAATTAGGCACAATAGTGTCTAAGTATAGTATATTGGGTCGAATACGGCATTATATGCAGTCTCTAATTACGGCATAATTTAGGTGTATCACGTCTCATTAGGGTATAACTATGTTTGAGTACTGTCTAAGTGAGGACATATTTCTAGTTTTTGTCTAATTTGATATAAAGTAAGGCTTGTTCTGTCTTATTAGTGGACCGCAAAATAAAGTGCGACCGATACGTTGATAAATCTGCAGCATCTGAAGTGCTGCATCAGAGTGCAATGCCATACTTTTTACTTTTATGATGCAAGATATAGTAAGAGTGGTGTTGGATTGAAGCGATCATATAAATGGCTTTACCAAACTATTTTTTCATTTTCTATATTTCTATATATCATCAAATGCAGGTTTGTGGTGCTCTGTGTTCACGTCGTGCCTCTGCTCCATACAGACAACAGTGCGATTTCCTGGAAATGTCTCTCTCCTCTGAGCTGTTTTTGTCACGCTTCACTGTGATTTGCTCAAGACCCACCACTCTGCACTGGTTGTTGCCCTTGTATGATTAAAACAGAGCCCTGAGAGCATCTCTCCTATTATTTTGTGTTTCGCTTTTCAGATCTCACCTGCCAGATTTGTCGAGCTTAATGTCTCTACTTCATTTAAGTGCTTTGTCACTTTCGTCCTATGATAGTGGGTGTCGTTCCCAGTCTTGTTTTTGAACCCTGTACTGTACTTCAGACGGAGACGAACATTTAAAGGACTTCTTTACACACAAGTCACGTAAAGTTAGCTGAGCAGTCCTCAAATGTTTAAAAATCTTGAATTAAAGTCATCATCACTTCTAGCAGTGCGGTTCAGTCTTTATCGTTCGAGGTGTTGTCATAAAAATGAGAACAGTGTGGGTGCTTGGCTTTAAGGGAGTCCCTTCTGCTGTAGCCAGTACATACACTTGGGTGTGCATATTCAGTTCTTTCATATGGTTATAACTGTTTAACCTGGCACAATTCATCATGTGTAAGCAGTAGTAGTAGTAGTAGTAGCTAGTTAACAGAGATAATGTGTAGGTAACACACAGGATCCTTTGTTTGTTAGATATTGACAAGCACGTGGCATCCTTTTCATGTACCCATTTGTCTCAAAGGATATCACTCGTGAAGTGTTAATATGTTCCTTCTGTCAGCGATACCCGAGAAGTTTTAAGGGTCAGTCAGAAGCTTCTGCTTACTCTTCGAAGTCACGTACAGTATGAAATCACATAATCTTATTGTTTTGTCCATTAAACAGTTCAGAGCCTTATATATAATTAGATTTAGACTTTTCATGGACAGGCAGGTTAATGGAAAACGGGTGCACAAAAAAGGGCAATTCCAGGTTGCAAGTCTAAGAGTGATATTTACTAAAACACAGCAAGTAACTTGATACTGCCGTTACTTTTAATCTGAATGATTTCATGTTGTTATTCAGCTGTTTGATTTGTTCCTGTTTTCACCAGATATTTTAGCCACGTTTGATACACAAAAGTTGGTGGCAGAAAGAGACCAGCTCAATGTCAGTCTGAACCAGGCGCAAACCAGAAACATCAACCTCACTGAAGAGAGAGACGAGCTACAGACCAGATATGACGACCTGAGGAAAAGCTACAGCCAGTTAGAAGTTCAACAAAATTTTTTGCGAGGTAAGCTTAGGAGAGGTGAGAGTGGTTGTTAAAAAAACAGATCTTTTGAGCCTTTTCAAGCTGACATTAACTTCACTTTTTTTTCCTCCCAATTTGGAATAGCCTGTTGGTCCTCCTCCCAACTAGGCCGGCGTGGGCACTGTTGTAAAAGGCCAATTTGGCATGACCTATGCTTTTAGTTCACCAAGCTGTTATTTTTGTTTCTGCATTAATGAAGGGAAGCCTGTAAGCTAGTTCAGGGAGTCAACTTGAGTCTGCCGCTATACTCACGAAGGATTTTGATCCCCATTTTGATCATGATGGCGACCTGAAGCCATCGATGCTCTGCTCACTCTTTTGCTGCCGCGCTGCTCACCTGAAGATAAGCTGTAACTTGCTGCGGACGCTGCTGCTGTTCATATAGCATTTCAAAAGGCCTACCTCCACCCCAACATCCACCTGTAGGCTCTGAGTCTACATTCCTCTGGGGGGGGGAAGTTATTGTCCCCAGTCCCTGCAGTGCTGAGTTTGGTGCTCTTGACGAGGTCGGAGCCTTGACACCAAACGTCAATGCTTTACATATTCTACCTTCACATAAAAATCCATTTCTCATGAGCTTGCTGACTGAAATAAGATAAATGATATGCATAGATGGTCAATGATTATAATACACTATATAAGTAAATATACTTCTAAATAAAACCAACTAACACCTTCAATCCATTGAAAAAGCACAAACCTATCAAGGTCCATGGTGTACATGTGAATGATGGATTGTTTTCAGCTTAATACAGCAAAAAGATTTGGATGACGAGGCTAGAAAAATATATTTCAACATTATTTAGCTTTGATAAATTGTTTTATAAGGTTGTTGTTGGTGGAACAATACGAAAGAGTCTACAGCTCGTGGCTAAGTAAGTAGTTAGGCACAGCAGTGACAGATCGAGCAACTGATAAAAGTTACTGTCATCCATTGAGACTAATTAATTAAGAGGAATTAAGCAATGCCTTTAGATTTAAACCAACCTGTACAAATAGTATTTCACTAAACTTTATTGAGTGTCATCAATATTACTTTAGACAAGATTTGAATACAAGTTTAGAGTTACAAAAAAACACTGAAACACACTGTAAAGTACTTTTAAAACCAACACTACAATCATCAAAGCAACATGTCAATAATGAGAACAAGGAGCTAATCTATGAACTTAGAGCCAGATTTACCAAGAAAATGACAAACGAGTGCTGCGGTTTTCATTAAATTTGTGGACATAATCCAAATGTATTCAGTGCCTGATTCACTGAGGCAACAGCTCATTATGCAGTCTGCTCCTGGACTACACCTGGGACAGCCCCCCCAGATGCACTCTGCAAGCAAAGGAGCACTCAGGGTTCAGAGGTGGGATTTGTCTGAGATCCCCAAACTCAGAAAATAAATGATAAACGTACAGATCCTGATTCGATTTTTTTTTTTACTTCAGCTGCACTATTACTCATACATCGGTCTACTAAAATGCGCAGTCTCCTTAAAATGAGCAATGTCATTGTCTTGTCAAAAGAAAGAAGAGTGTAGTTGTAGCCATTAATGGTAATTGATCATCAAGTTTAAATTCAAGTTTAATGAGCATAAGCCACAACCACCTGTCCCCTGTGCATCATATCTGCACCTGAAAAACAGGTGGAGAAGCCGTAAGAAATCGGGCCCTTAATGCTGCTTTCCTGCTTCCACTTCCACATTTGTAAAATTGATTAGTGTTTGCAATCACTGATCAATGTTAAATGTACAAAAGTTAGCAAACTCCGTAACCACTGACTCTGCATTTTACTCTTTACTATGCATTTTTTATTGGCCTAGCATACACTTCTTGTTGATATGGTGTATATGATGTAATGCTTTGCATGTTTGTTTTATGCGTCCTGGTCGATATGTTTAGTGTGGTTCTGTTATTGCGTTTATGGTTTAGACCTGCCAATAGACTGCAGGTGAAAATTAGCTTCAAGCTAACTCTGATATAATACATCAGATGGCAACACTTACATTAGATATTGTACATGGTAATACACAAATAAATGAGATAATATCAAATTAAATAACTATTCGTGTTTATTTGTGGTCATGGTAAATTCAGTTTAATGTATGTTCTGGCAGAAATAAACTGATCTGAATGGAGAGTTAGTAGAGCTGGGCGATTTATCAATGTTATCAAAACCATTAGTCGACTGACACTCTGATGTTTTTTGAGATTTTTGGTTATAGTGATCTGACACCACTTTAAACTGTATTTTTCAGATCTGACAGTCAGCAGTACAGTTCGGTGACAGTTTTTTCCTTTCACTTTTTTTCTTATTTTATTAGACAGTTGTAGCTGAGCGAAACAATGCTTCTCTGTGTGTAGGCATCATATCCAAATTTCCAATTATCTTCTTTCATAATCTTTAATGGACTGTTAAATATCCTCTGAAAGCAACCATTAACTGAACCCGAAACATCATGGCGTTATATACTGCATATGAATATGTGGAAATTTGGGCCAAAACTGCACATATTGTTGATATTGCCCAGCTCAGGCAGCAGCCAATTCAACATTAATTAAGCATTTTGCTAGATAACATGCTTTTTAGGAGGACCACATACAGCAGATATAGAACGGATAAAAGAGTGTATTTGGCACAAGTTGCTGCTCATATCTGATACTGAAGAGTAGAAGCCACATCTGATAGTAACATGAACCTCCAGCGATGTGGATTAGAAATTATAAGAAGAGTAATGATAAGAAAAGTCAACACATATTTAACAAATTAATTTATTTGTGAACATTTTGGTCACAGTCTTTAGGTCTAATGTAGGTTTGTCACCTAAGTCTTTTTCTCACTTTCACCATTGTACACAATGGTTGACGTATTGCCACGACAACCTCGGCCCGGTGGATTCACTGTGTGGTGCTCTGAGGTAGTCTGCACTTACTCAGTAACATTTGCATAAACAGTCATGCCCTTACGTCCTGGCGTCTGGACCTCTTTCAGAAAATCCAAATTTTATCTAAAACATCTAATTTTGTTGCAAAGTGTGTGGTATGGGTACAGGTATGTGTACAAGTATGCCTAGTGGTCATTTTTTGTTTGTTTGTTTGTTTGTTTTTGTGATGTGGTGAAATGTCTTGTGACTGTGCTGCAAACCAATTTCCCCACGGGGACAAATAAAGCATCTGCCCTTCTATCTGCACATTATGAGACCTTCACATAATCTGGATCTGTGGTTCTCAAATTATGGGTCGCCAAAAAAATGAGACATGTACATAGTTAAGATTTTTTCTTTAATCTCCTGGAGTGCAAAAGGATGCAATGTGTACTGTGCAGTGAGATTCTGGCAAATGTAATTTTAAACACACCAAAAATGAAGACACGTCTTCAAACAAGTGACCCAGAAAGAGTAGCTATTTGGAGAAAAGTGTAACCATTGGGTTACTGGGGCACCCCGACAACAGGTTTTATAAACACGTTAATTTTATTTTCAGTCTATCAAAAAGCTTCATAAACCCAAAGAATGAACCACACAGTCATTCAACTACAGTAACAGTAAGAAGTGCCAAACTGGAGACACTGTGTGAGTGCACATTTCATCAGGGAGCAGGCAGCGTGTTAAAGAGTGTCTGTGTTTGTGGTTTGCACTGCTGCTACCTCCTTGATGCTCTTTGCTGAAAGCTGCCTGACACAGGGAACAACAGACAAATAGTACGGCCTGGTCGAAAATAAGTTCAACTAGTTTTTAGCAAGATGTCTACAAATATTCAAGCTGTGCCACATTCGAGTTTGAATGCGACAAATACCGGAGGAGTCCCAGAGGACAGTGGAGAACGTGAGAAGAGTGAGGTGGAGATCCTAAAGCATGAAGACCATCACATCAACAGGGGGTTACAGAAAACTGGTAAGCCTGAAATAACTGCAAATTAATAATATAAAAGAAAATCTTTTTATCTATCTAATCTAATCCTTTTCTCCTAAATATTTTATATTATTATTAGTGGTAAAAAGTAGGAGTAAAAGCCTCTGTAAATAAGGATCAAACGCTTCAAACATGCCAGATGAAAAATATGTTCTATGTGCGTTTTGCCTCTTCAGGACCACACACTCAAAAGAATCTTGCAGCTGTCAAAAGAGGCCATTTCAGAGCTACTGCAGTGAGTTTTTATTCCATAATGACATGTTGCATCTGCTTTCAGATTTATATCTGCGTTTTTGTCACAAAAGACAGCTTTTATTTATCTAATATTTGAGGGAGAATCTTTGTGTATTTGATTAATGTATCGCGTCATTTGTCTCCTTTAAATAGCAGAAACAGTTTTTTCAATCGCCATTTAAATAGCCACACTAACTCCAAACTCTAAACACATCCGTCGCCACCCAGACTGTCTTCAGATATATTTCTTTGTTTCACATATTTCCACACTTAAGAAACTATGTTCCGCAATGGGAAAGATGACAAAATTACTGATAGGTAACTGCATCCTAAATTCATGTAAAAAAAACAACAAAAAACTGCAATCTATAAATCAATCTGTATTAAAAGTTGAAGACAAAATATGATAGAGGAAAAGTGGGTACACCAAAAATTCTGAAAGTTTAACAATTGTATTAACTCACACACTGGAATTAACCTGACTCTGCCTTTATCTTTATATATTACTTGAAAGAATGACTTGCTGATCTGCTTTTGATTTATAATGGCTCTCTATTTTAAGTCAGGATGGATGAGATCTGGATGCAACTGTTACTCTGTATTCACTGAGATGGAAAGTTTGTGCTGTTTATAACCATCAGATCTCCTCCTCTCTCCCGACGTTCTTCTCTGCTTTCCTTCAGAGGAACAGGTGAGTATCTGTATTTTAATGTGCGTCATCTTTGACGTGAGATCCAAAATTGACGTGGCACTGACAGATTAAATGTCTGTGATATGACATGCGTCCATGTTAAAACTTTGTTTTCTAACTGCGGTGTGTTGTTGCACGTGTGCGGTCGATTAGATAAGTCTCACTTCCAGGAACGCAGAAAAAAAATGAAGAACGAGGAAGGAAGTGAGGTTAGCACGAGCGGAACGAACAGGTTTTTGACCAAATACCAAGAAAACCTAGAGAGATTAAACCTTTACAAATCTTCTTAACTGTATGATAATGACTGTATGATGTATGATTGAAAAACAAAAGTGAACACAACAACAGCGTTTTGGAAAACACAACATTTCAGAACACACAAAAACAAAACAGAAAACATTTAAAACCAGAAAGTTTGGGAACCTACTATCTGTCATATTTTTTATCCTGACTGGATGTCAAAAATGTCACGTTCTGGCACACACACTTTTTCCTATTCCATGGCCACTATTCTAAATAAATGCAACAGTATTAAACGTGTAATGTATCAGAAGTGCTTGGAGCTAGTGTACAACAACAACAACAACAAAAGAACATAAATAGCTTGTCACTGAGAACCACACAAGTTTGATTTTAAACGTGTTCTATATTTGTGTGACTCTGGATTTCAACGTTTCAACATTGACTAACGGTAAAAGGAGGAACGAGAGGCCATCGCAAGTAACGTTGTCTGTGGTGAAGCTAGAAGCCTGCAGGTCTGAGGGACAGCGGCGGGAGAGAGAGAGGGAGAAACGTGACCAAAACGGCACAGAAAATAAAGAGAGGCAGCGAGCTAACGTGTCTGTGACAGAGGGAGGGAGGGGGTAGAGTGAGGCAGCCTGTGTGTGTGAGAGAGAGAGCGCTATGTATCGCCACCTCCATTGGAAAGACTATTTCAATATGTGTAGCAGAAGGCAGCAGTATTTCTCTATTCTTAAAGGCTTAGTTTGTTCAATCACTCTCCCAATTTCAAAACTTATCGGGATCTTAGAAAAAACAGCCTTGTGAACATTTCAGAAAAGTGACATGGAAATGAGTTATATATATGAAAGAATGATATTTTTGATTACATGTGGTATTTTGTGGGCAAGTTGCCATGGTATTAGCAGGATAATACCCTCCAAGTTTACATGGTTCATGATCGTAATGGATTCCAGGGAGACAAACCACCCTCTGCGATTAGCCCCCGCATCATCCATTACAATCATGGAAGGTACAACTTGTCGGTATTATCCTTCATGTGTGCATCTCTCAAATCGTGCCGGCTGTTCAGGGCCATCCACAATCAACTTAATTCTGTCCCTAGTTTGTCCCCATGCTGTTACAGGAACATGGCTGCTGGCAGGCAGATTATGAAAACAAACCCTAGTTATCTGGGTCCACAAATTGCTTAAAATAAAGCTCAAGCTGCCAACTGCATCAGCACCTTTCCCAAAACAACACACCGGTTTCACGAAATCTCATACTTTCCCATCAAGATGAGGCACCGGCATCAATATAGTATATACTTTTCAAAAACTTCACACACATTTACCAAAACCGCACACCTTATCTTTTCAAACACATGTCACGGCCCACCACACACACTTCCCACATTTGTGGGGTTTATTTCTTAGCATACTCCCTGCTGACACACAAAAGAGCAATATATATACTTACTTGTAAATGAACTCTTGTGTTTTTTGCTTGATTAGTTTTTTTTGTATTGTATTGCATAAATTTCATCTACGTATGGTTACATGTCTTTTTCTGTATGCAGAGAATACTCGAACATGAAGCAGGCGAAGTCGTACAAATTCAGCTGTATGACTGAGGCTGGCGTCCACCTGAACACCAGGAGGTGGAGGGGAGGGGAGGGAATCTGGTTGGCCACTTTTCAGAATGAGGGGAACGCAAGACCTGCTCAATCACGTCCAAACAGAACTGCTCTATGTAAAACACGATGCAGTGCACCTTTTGCATTTACAGAAGAGACACAGGAACAGCATTGTCAGATCACTGTGTTGTTGGTTATTGATATTTCACTGAAATGTTTTTCAAACAAAGCATGCAAATAATTGTGTGTGTGTTTATATGTAGAGAAATATATGCAACAACAAGTTTGTGAAAAATTCTTGTCTGTGCTTGTTTTTTCGTTGCAATTTTTTTTTTGTTGAAATGTTGTGCCTTCCAAAATGTTACTGCATTGTCTGCTGTGTTGATTTGTTTAAATACTGCGTTCTCTCTATAATCACGTTTTTTTGTTTGTCAGTGTGATGAGATGTTTTTCTGTTTTGTTGATCAGTTTTATGAAATACTGTGTTGTCTTGTTTCTCTTGTTTTTTTTCAGTTTTGTTCCATTTTTTGAATTTTTGCAGTGTTGTTGTGTTTTCTGAAATGTTGCTCTGTTTCTTGTATTGCGGTGTTGTATACCATCATAAATAATAATAATAACAATCGCTCCACATAATTTAATAAAGAAAATGTCTGAATCTGAAATATTATATTAACGACAAAATTCATTATTGTCCTCTTTTTGCTTTTGCGTGTATGTGAGTGTGCTTCCAGCTTGGCTGCTGTGTGTACCAGTACTGTAGCATTGCAGTGGTACTTGAAAACATATTAGCATCATGAAAAATAAATACTTTTTGACTATGCATTCCTCTTTCCTTTAGCAAACAAGCCTCTGTCTCTTAAAGATGTGAATATGTGTGAGTGTGATCAGGGCAAAAGAGTGCTTGGCTCTCAGAGAAACTTACCTGAATAAATAAAGTTGAAAAAAATAAATAAATGAATAAACAAGATGACCTCTGACAAGCCAGGGGGGCCAGCCGCTGTAGTTTAGCCTGAGCAGATGCAATGTTGATATAAGGCCGGGGCAAGCTGCAAAGTATCTGCTCTTTGCTTGGACGAGAGTAGGATTTAAAGGCAACTTAAGGGTAAATTGGGTCAGGGTTAGAGAATGATGTCGCCTGTCAGAGGGCTCAGCAGATTTATGATGGCACAGCATGATACCCACCGCATCCAGATAGCAGAAAGATAGAGCTCACTTTGGCTTTTCACACTGTTACCCTTTCTCAGAGCAGGTATCAGAAAAGACTGAGAGTCGACAGTCGTGACTTGGTATCAGTTTCAACAATTAACACGACTTACCACCGGGCCTGGCTCTCCGCGATCCCCTCTGGCTCCTCTGATTCCTGGGCCTCCCTGTTTGAAACACAAACAGCAGGAGTTAATTAGAGGTACACAATTAACACATTCGAAGTGTCTCACTTTTGTGTGTGTCTGTACAGATCGACAGCAAATCTGACCACCTACAAAGATGACAAACAAGCTGAGATACGAGAAATATGAGTTTTAATCTGCCGAACCGAAAAAGTGAAAAGAAAACTGTGCTGGAATGAACTTAAGTAACTCAAGCTGTACGTGAAGCATGTGGCATGCAGGTGATTTCGGGTGTCTTCATCATCTGTGTGACTGCATGCATGAATACAGTTTGTGTGTTTCAGTACATGGATACTGATATAGTCAGATATGATATTAGTCCCACTGTTGTTCTCTGCCTGTTTGCTGCTGCAACAATACCTAATGTACCACATATACTGGCACATTAATGCAGTATCATCGCAAGATCAAATGCATTAACCAGGACTCACTAATTGTGAGTGGGGATGTATTTGATGTATGTAAGTGTGTGGCTCACTGGTGGTCCAGCAGGGCCAGGGGGGCCTTTGCTGTCCTGGGTGCAGGTGCAGGCTTTGGGCATGGCCGGGCAGTCTGCCTCCTTCCTCTGGGTGATCGCAGCATGCGGATGAGGATGACACGAAAACAAAAACAAAAAATTAAACACATGGCAATGACATGGCATGATGAGTGATAAAATAAAGCGGACAAAGTGGGAGCGTGACCTATAAAATGTGAATCTCTGACATTTTCCACATTAACATCACGGTACTTTTTTAGATAACTGTGCTTCCTTATTTGATGCATCTCTTGTTGTAACAGGAAATATCTGTGATGGTCTGATTCATTTCACTACTGATAGATTAACCGTTAAAGATACAATGTTCTCAGGAAGGAAATGATGGGAAAAAATGACGCAATTAAGCAATTATTGGAAATAGATGTGTGCTACAGGATAAACATGATGTAAAAATGCCTTAAAAGGTTTTTGCGTGACACCCTCGTGCACGCACGTATGCACAGTAGTATTGTGTAACATTAACGCTTCAAATCTGAACTGTTAAAATGTCAGTCATGTCAGTAAATTCCTTCTATTCTGTGTGCAGACAGAGGAGTAAACTGAAGTAACTTTGACCTCACCAGACCAGGAAGTTCGCAGCACTTGTCTCTGTTGGCCCACGAAGTGCTGCAGACGATGTCAAAGATCTGGAGCTGGAACTGCAGACGAGGACACACACAACAAAGTTTAATAACACAGAGGACTTTTAACAGCAATTTTAAAAAATCCTTTTATGGTAGGGTCTTTTGGTTTTCCCTCAGAATGTGACACAACTCAGCACATTTTACTCGTAAAATTAGTTTCCACGTCTTGATTGTTATCTGTGTCTAAGTACCTGAACTCACAGAGGGAGAGTTTCGTATAAAGACCTGACTGAATATTAAGCACTCATAACTGACTCAAAGTACTCATGTCACAATGTCGACATCTGTAGCTTTATGATTAAATAAAGTACAACATCAAGTTAGCACTATAAATGCATTCAGAAACTGGTGTGGGATCTACAAGGGCATCAAATGGGAAAGTAGACTTGAAATGTGATGGGAGTCAACAGGGGGCATTTTCATCAAGAATATGGTGAGAATTTTAAGTGGTATTTCTATTTCACATGGCGGGATTAATATCATTGACAATTTCTGCAACTGCTACAAATCACTGGATGTCCTGATGTATTTTAGTGCTGTGCAAATAAGACTTTTAGTCATAATCCTGTCTCTAATGCCAAAAAAACCCGATTACCTCAGATTTTTTTGAATCCTTTTGCAAAGGTCTGTGTTTTCAGTTTGTCTAATTAGGCGTGGTGAATTCTGATGTACAAAATTAGAGTATTAGTCAGGGCCGCCCTATGATTCATGGGGTTTAAAGTGCAGTGGGAGATTATGAGCCTCGTCTTGCATTAAAGAAAAATTCAAAGAACCAAAGTAGAAAGAAGAACACATTCAGCTTCTCCTGGAGGCCAATGTGTGAAAAAAGTTCATCCTTCAAGAGGAGCTAAATTTGTTCTTCCTTTCTGCTTTTGTTGCGGTTCAAGAACTTTGCTGCACTGTGAGGTTGCCCTGTTAATGTGCGTACAAGTGTACAATCAATAAAAAGAAAGGATTAGCAGCTGGGTTAATGACCTCTTAAAGGCAGGTATCCAGCCTCAGATCAGCACGTAAAAAACACCAACTTGGCTGCTCAGTTTTGGGCACTGACACAACTGTGGCCGGTGGAGAAATTTTTAAAAAAATGATGGGGATTATTTGACACATAAGTGGAATTCTTCAGCTTCAGAGCAGAGTCAATGTCAAGGCTTTTCTCTTCAAAGGGAGATCAAACCAATCAGACAGAAAGTCTGCCTCTATGCTATTTCGGGAGGAGAGTGGCTGGAAATTGATTTGTTTGCATTCAGCTGCTCAAGGAAAGGGCTCGGCTTTGATGAAAAAAATTAAATATAGATGAAACCACTGCAACAGCAGAGGATCAAATACTGTAAGTTAATTCATGCAGTTACTACTGTTGTATGGAAGACATCAGTTAGTCTCTTTAAAAGAAAATAAGTGTGATCAAGCTAATCAGAGAGAGGGTTTATGTTTTATCTTGGTGATAAAAACGAGTTCAGTTCAGGGATGGGCATGCTCAGCTGATCAAATCTTTACAAGCTGACCCACGATGGTGGCGTCGATAGCCTTCCTTCCTGGCAGTCATTGGTTTCCGTTCATTTCACAATACTGAGAAAATCAACTTGCAGAGACTTGAAACTTGCTCGACGCTGGTACTCCATCACAGTGAACAGTGAACATTTAGCATTTTGGCGGCACCTTCAAGGACCAACACCAACATTCAGGAAGTTGTAGTCCGCTTCCTGAAAGCTAAGACACCCGGGGGTCAAGTGTAGAGCGTAAACAAACATGACCACTTTGAAGACAATCCTGTGAATTTGGTCGTTTCGCAGCACGGATCATTTTCAGAATGCTCCCTTCTAACAGCTGTAACTTTGAACATTTTGTCGCCTTTATTTTTTCGGTGTCATGGACTAACATCCTCACCGGTGCGGAGTTGTCTTTGTTCCCTCTGGAGCGGACCATCCTGCCCAGAACTTCCAGTCCGTCTATGGTGATGTTTCCCGCTGCGTTGATGGCTTTCTCGGCCACCATCTTGCAGTCGATGACCACTTTGGCGCTCGTCTTGCTGATCGCAATGTGAAGCTGCGTGAGAGAAAACATCCAGCGTGTTCACTCAATCACTTAATCTCCTCTTTAAACTGCTGAACACCTGAAACAATTCATTAATAAATCACCTGAGTCGATGGACTGAGAGTTTGGCATGTTTGAAGCAGAATTACCACACATGCTAAACGGTAAGAATTTGTTTACTTCTTCATTACATTTGCCTGCCAGTCAAAAAAAGCAATGTGAAGATAGTAGTGTGGCTGTGGTGCAGCCATTTTTGATATTCTATAGACTAATGTGCCTGAGGAGGATCAGTGTTTTACTCCTTCTTATATTTGCAGCCCTGAGAAGGTTTTAGCTCTACATGCTGTGGTGGAACAGCGCCCTCTTGCTGTGTGCTGCTGGAAAGTAAACAAGCAGATTTCCCTCCAGATCCAACCTGGTGACTCAGAATACAGAGCAGAGGCTGATAACGGCTTACAGTCCACTTTGCTTCACTTTATTCAGCAACAACACACATTAATTAACATCAGTAAGATATTAATGTGTCAAAATCTGCAATCCCTGGGCAGGTTGGGAGTTATGCATTAAAAGACACAAATAAATATAAAACATCAAAACACATATAGAAAGGATTCAACAAAGATTAAAGAACACATACAAGCACACGTGACAATCAGAACTTTACAGCAGACAAGACTAAGCATCACAGACGACTCCCACAACTAAAGTCTTCATCTCATCTGCTGGTTTCCAACTGTCTAAAAAAAGTTAATAAACATGATTTATTTCAGGAGAGACTGAACAGATGCCAATGAAATGGATGCACAAAGAAGTCTTTTTAAAACACGTCTAATAATTCAGTAAGTAGGTTTGAATTTTGTGGAAGCACACACACACACACACGCACATAAACATAAACTATTCAAACATTTTCATCTTGAATGAATGAAAAACAAATGAAATACAAAATGCCGTGTCTCCGTGTGGCTTTCCTGAAGCTTAATTTGACTTCCAATATCAAATTTCAAGGAAGTGCAAGCTCGTGTTTAAAACGAATGCCTTTACAGCGGTCTGACAGAGCAGACGTCGAGCTCCACAACCTGCAGTAGAGCTGGAACTGGGACAGAAACCAGGAGCGCACGTGGAAATGAAAACTAAAATAACCTCTCCGAGCGCCACTGCTATTTATAATTACACATACAGGAAGTACTGTCACCATCATGGACAGCCAAGTGCTGAACTGCGAGGAGGATGAAACGCCGCCTGCCTGTGCTGAGTGGCCCCTCAACACCATTAACCCTCCTCTCCTGTAACTGTAGCAGACCGCCGAGCTGCTGTCAGTGACTCTGTTTGATTGGTTTCATGGAAGCTGTGCAGACTTGTGCACACACATCTGAACCCCATTAACCTTCCTCTGTAAGCAAACCTTTGTTTGAGTTTGCAAAAGCAACAAAGTTTGTTTCCTGGACGGCTGTTGTATTTACAGAAAAGGAGACAAATGAAGAAGCTGAGCTGTGTGAGCTTAGCTTTTTGTAATATCTTGGTCTTGGGCTGTCTGAGTGTGTTTCTCCATTTTTTTTCATTATAAATCTTCATTTTCTATAAGCTACAATTAAAATTCACAGCAGTGCAAATTAACTTGTTAAAATGCTCCGTGTTTGTTCTGGCAAAGAGGATATTCAAAACGCACACAGCTGTAAAGAAAACAGGCCATAAACTTATGAAGTCTGCTCTGTAATTTGGAGTCGTGACATATAAGCGCGATTTAAGTCAGAAATTAAACTTGTGTTTCTTTTTCTTTCGACATTAAAAGTTTCCATTTTGCTGTTTTTGGAGCTCTTGTAATGCTTTTATGTTTAGATCAGAGAAAACAAATACAGCATTTTGTTCTTAGCGGTGTATTCATTTTGTTTTACTCTTTACTGTTCGGCATCCACAGATGATTATAGTCTACGAAATCATACGCTTGTACAAACAGCAGGACGCAGATTTCTAATACCGTCGACACCCTGCAATACTGAGCTTCACTTCCACAGACTGGCAGAGAAGATGTTACTTTGATTAACAGTTTGATGTCTCCTTTGGTTAATGCTCTGTTGGAGTTAGAACTGAATATTAGTTTTATATTTACACAGAGGTCGACCGCGAAGAGACATCATTGTTTACCTGCAACCAACTTTTTATATACAGGTGAGAAATTCCTTATTTCACCCATCAGTCAACTTTTATGTATTAAGACAGCTGAAATATATTACTAATATTAAATACTTTACAGTTTGTTAGATAATAAAATAAAAATATAGTAGTAGTTGCACAGGTTGTCAAAGCAGTGGTGTGTTTAGAGGTGTTTAGTGATGATTCTGTGGAGATTAAAAACCTTTGAGCTGCATGTTACGTATGAAAAATGCAATACAAATAAGGTTATTACTATTACTGTTATCATTATTATTAGTAGTAGCAGAAGTAGTGGTGGTAGTAGCAGACTCTGTTTGGCTGGACGGTGTTTATTACGTAGCATCCTCGTCACTGTCTATAAATGAATCATCAGAACTGTTAAAGTAGAAGTGAAATTTACTTGAAGGTTGACAAACAAAGTGACACAAAACTTTATTTCTAAACATCTGATTTCCACAAAATATGTACAACATCTACATTAGCACAGTAACAGTGTTATCATTAGTCATCAGTAATAGGAGTAGGGATATTTAGAGCAGTGGTATTAGTATTAGGTAAGGACGCAGCAGGATTTGTGTTCAGAGTCATTATTTGCTGTGCGGGTCGGCTGTGTGTTTTGGTTCAGTCTGTTGAGTTTAAGTTCACTGCTGCTGTGAAATTTGGTTTAAATGTCAAAGTGATTTTTCATGCGAACTGAGATGAACTTTTTCAGCAGGGAAACAAACTCCATGCTGGTGCACCGAATGTTTCACAGTGAATTAACTCATTTCAAAGGCGAAAACAGAGACGCAGTATATCCTGTGACATGTTGTGTTTCACTGTAAACACAGAGATGTTGAAAATAATCGATCATCAACTGTTTTTAAAAGTTGAAAAACTGAGATTTGGACTTTTTTTGTAGAAATATTACTGGTGTTCCACAGAAGTGCAAGCTGGTTGTAACTGGTTGCATTTTTTTTCTCCGTTAAAATTAGATTTTAAATTAAAATAAAAAATGTACTTTAAATTTTCTGTTTTTTGGATTCCTGAGGTCTGTAATGAAATCATGGTTCAGATTAAAGCGAACTCATAAACGTGGCCGCAGCTGAGCTCAAAGATAAAAATATCTGAAACTCAAAATAAAATGTAGTCATGGCGGCTTATTCTGTATCAGGAGAGCCAGCTGTAAATCTGTAATCGCAAACTCTACCACTGTATCTCCTGCGTGCCCACTTGTGTGTGTGTGTGTGTGTGTGTGTGTGTATACAGACTGTATTTACAGAACACATTTACAGGCATTGCTGAAGTCCCTCCGACCTGCATTAGCACTGCAGAACTGCAGAACAGAAATCCTGTTGAGAGTGTGAAGTGTGAAGCAACACTGCCTTATCAGTCTAAAAACCTTGCTAAAGGAAATTTCTTCACTCTTGTCATATTTCCAAGATGTCAGCTTTTCAGGAAGTAAGAAATACGACAGCCAGAAACATTCTGAGTTTATCTAATAAGTGTGAAAAGCGTCACAAAAGCTGTGGAAAACCTGAACTTCTGTAACCCATAGGGGACTACTGAATCTTTCAAAGTTAGTTAAGACATGACAGTCGCCAAAGTTGGGCACTTCTACTCAGATGTGTAGCAAATTAGCGATGGTCTCTGATCCATAATCACATAAACCTATACACATGTCACAGGCAGGCACTGCTGGTACTGTACTGGTCCTCCAGGATTATAAACTCCACTGTGTATGCTGTGGCACGCACACACACACACACACATAGCTAGAAGAACAAAAGGTGAAAAGGTAAGCAGGATAAGCTCCGCTGACAGCGAGCAGACAGAAGTGGCTGCGGATCAGTCAGTGAGTCCCTCAGCACTGACACACTGACACTAACACAACACGACTGTGAGCAGGTTCAGGCTCAGGGCACGACTCGACTACAGTCAGCCTGTCAGGACTCCAACTACTGTCTCCCTGCTCAGCCAGGCTTTCGATAAGAGAAGAATGAGTGCAAGGAAGGGAGGAGGAGGAGGAGGAGGAGGAGGAAGGGAAGGAGGCAGCGACAGACAGGAAGGGATAAATAATAAGTCAATTAGTCTGTTCATGTATCAGTTTGTCAACTAACTAGTCAGTCAGAAAGTCGATCTGTCAGTGAAACAACAGGTTAGTACGTCAAACCAACAAACTATCATGTCTGTCAGTCAGCGAGTCAGCTAATTAATCAGCCAGCCACTTTTTTAGAGAATCAGTCGGTAACTAAAGACTTATTTATACTGTAAGCAGCAAGTCGAAGTGTTGATCGGTAGAGCTTTGTCATACAAAGGTTTGTGTTTCTGGTTCATTGACATCCCACAAGGTGGGAGAGAGAGATGGAGGGAAAATGTTGGACATTTTGAGGGAGGAGTAAATATTCTGTTTAACTGCAAGGAACATGAGTTTTAACAACTAACAACCATTTTACTGCTCCTGTCACGTTCATCTGTACATCACTGTAACACTCGCATCACTGCCCGCCAGGTAGGTTTCTATCAGTGAACAACCTCATCGCAGCTGTGTCACGCTAATGACGGCTTGCGTAACTGTACAAAACAAAAGCAGGTATCGACGCTCGTCACTGACGCTCAAACACCGTTGACACTGCATCATTAATGTCCCGCAGCATCCTGGTAAACATTTCAAGGATGAAGAATAAATCAATCTTAAGTCTGTCAGTCACTCTGACAGACAATCAGTCAGTCAGGATGTCAGGAATCAGTCAATCAATCAGTCAGACAGCACAGGACAGGAGTGATTCTGACCTTATGGAAGCTGCCGTAGAAGAGTTTTTTGATTTCTGGCCCTTCGAAGGTGACCGTCTGGAACTCTCCTTTGTAGTCGTTGTTGAAGAACGTCAGAGTCTTTCCTCCGTCTGCAGGAAGACACACAAACTACATGTCAATTGCTCCTTCATGACAACACTGAGCACCCCTGCTATTTTGTACATTCGGCTCATGATCGTGACGAGTTCGTAATCGTAGAAATAAAAGAAAAACAAATGTAGATTTGTTTGAAAACCAGACGCTCCCACAGCTGAGATCCCAGACTCACTGTCCAGGATGACTCCCACCAGCGGCTCGTTGTTCTTGTTGAGGATCTCCCAGAGGGCGAAGGGCTCCTCTGGAGTGTCGGGCAGCAGTCTGAACAGCATGGTGATGGTGTAGTCGGAGGGCAGCCCTTCAGGATGGATGTACCTGTGAGCCAGAACGGAAACATCAGACCCAGGTAAATAATGGTTACGATCTCCATTTAAGCCGAGTAGTGCTGACTATGGGTTCCGGATACAGTCAAAGGTCAGCTGGAGATATCAGAGCTTGTATTCATTTCTAGAAGTCTTTTGCTTCCCTTTCATCTTACTTTGAAAAACACACCACGATATCTATTGTATCCACGCAGCAGTTAGCAATAAAGCATTCAATTTACTACTTCATGAGAGAGGAGACTTGTGAAAAATTACAGTTCCAACTGTGAATATTTGTGCGTACCTGGTTGGCTGTGCCAGAAAAGCGTCACTGTGCAGGTGGAAACAGGGGAAGGTATTGAAGGTGCCGGGTACCATGGAAACGCCAGAGACGCTGCTGTACTGATTCTCCACCAGCCCGAACAGCTCCATCATACGGAAACCTGGTGAACAGATGGAAGAAAGCCAGAAATCACCACTGAACCTGAATGCAACATTAAGCCTACCTTCAGTAAGATTTATTTCTCTGAGGCAGGTCCGGTGATTTTAATATTACATGCACTGGTCAGTGATTTTAATCCTCTCTGAGTGTATGTGTGTCTGATCTCTCCTCCTACGGCACCAATTACCTTCTGTCCGTTGGTTCGTCTTGTTGGTCCTCACTTTAAAAAACAAGGCTTTCCTTGTATTTTAAAAGTGGATCTGAGTTTTAAAGCACAAAGAGCTGTTTCCTGTCAGAGTTTTCTCATCTCACTGCACTGTTTCTGTGCGACTTGTGCCGACCAGTAAACAACAACATTCAGTCTTATTTATGAAACCAGACGTCAAAGGAAAAAAGAAATGCAATTAGAAGATCAAGACTAAATGAGAGTAGATGAGATTAAAATAGATTTTCTTTGTGTATTCTTGAAAATAAGCTGCACATAGGATACTTCTGGATGTCTTGAAAATCCTCAGGGTGTTCAGGGTAATTGTATACGCTGTACTGCTCATGCATACTGTGCATACAGTGTGAACACATAGAAAAGGCCAACACTGCTTTATAAACAGGGGTTTCTCTTTGACTTCACTCCCTCTTGTCTATATATAGATACTTCAAAGCATGACACGCCGGTTGCAGTAAAGCACCATGTTTGATCTTTTACCTGGTGTTGTGCTGCCACTCATCGGCACGGACGGACAAGCTGGGGAAGAAAAAAAAGGTGTGATTGATTCAGAATCCTTCAGACAGACTTAAAATACAGCAGAATCACATGAACACAGCCAACCATTTTCAATATGTCATTCACATGTTATATAATTTTGGACTGAGGTGATCTCTTCCAGTCACTTCTTGACTGTTTGACAAGTTTCGGTCACTCACTGGCAGTGGCCGCCTCACACACAAAGGTCACCAGCTTCTCTTCGATCTTCTTAAAGGCGTCCAGGTCGTCCACGAAGAAGACGTGTCTGTCGCTGGGTTTACTGGCGATGCTCACCAGCTCCCCGTAGTCGGCGTCAGCGAAGCCGATGGCAAACACAATGTAACCTTTACGGGGAGACAGAGAGGGAAAAAAAACTGTTCTTCAACATGGGAACGACCAGAGGAGGAATGTGGATGAAAACTTCTTCTCCAAATATGAAGCAACGTCAAGGGTTTGTTCTCGAATGCATCATTTTATGTGAGTATTATGAATGTTAATTACATTTAGGGCTGCTGTTTCTTTCTGTTGATGCTTCATGCGTAATCATTTAACGTAAAATGACTGTAAAGCTGCGGAGCCAAACCACACAAGCCATTCTTCTCAAATCATGAAATCCAAACTGGATATCTGGGATTTCAGGTAAAACCATGAAACCATAAACAAAACACATCTCTGACCTTCCATCTGCATCTCCTTGGAAACCTTGTTGACGTCATCCTGAGATCGGCCGTCGGTGAGGACCACGAGGACATTGGGGATTCCCCTCCTGAGTCCTCCCTCTGCCGTGAAGATGTTTTCCTTCACATGCTGGATGGCTCGACCTGATTGGACAGACGGACTCGTCAATCAAACCCAACATCCAATCAGCAAGTAAGACTGGGAGGTCTTACACGCTCAGACTAATATGATAGTTCAAATCATTTTTCTAAATCTTGTGATCAAACAAGCATGTTGAAATGATTTCTGCAATTCACAGTCCTAAAAACAGATGTGTGTGAAAGAGCACATGCTCCCAGCAGAGGGAGCAGACATTGATACTGTAGTGTATTGATACAGGGCTTCTTTTAATATGTTGATTTCAAATCACATATCTGTTTCAAACCGTTGATTTGATGTCTGTCACTGTGGACTGTGTGGTGATGGGAAGTCCTGTGCTCTTCACACAAATTGTGCATCAGCATTTACAATAAAAACTAAAGACAAGATAACATAATGTAATAAATGACTAATATGAAATGAGACAGGTAGTACGTCACAAATCTATTATGTGAACATGGAGAAGAGAAATGGCCTCAAACTAAAAAGACTTTTTCCTGTTTTATCGTTGCCAGAAGACGAAGCCTCCCCACATGCTGATGCTGCGCGAGGCTGTAGGATTTTAATTTGGTGCCAGTTAAATTGCTACGTCTGTTCCTGGGGCTGCAGGGTTTTCCCGTATTGGAAGATCTGTTTGTCCACCATTTGACACCCACTGTTTCCTTTGTGGCTCAAAGCAAAACCTGTGATGAGTCACTGCTGAAGTCTGTCTAAAGAAGTCAGGCCTTATTGACAGCTGAATTTCACTTTCACATGGTGCACAACACGCTGAACGAAACGTCACAGAGAGCTGCATCAGAGTGGCCCAGCGGGGGAACCACAGGCCCAGCAGCCAACGTCTGAATCTTTTTCAAAGATTGGCAGGGTGAATGAAGAGAATCTGTCTTCTGTTTTTTGTCCATCTGAGATGTAAGGAGCGGAGAGCGGACATTCTGCAGCAGTCAGGGACCAGTTTTACATCGAAGGATCAACGAGCCACTGTGTTGGTGGTTTCAAGAAATGAGACCTGGGACCCAGGCCTACTTAAAAATCAAATTCGACTTTAAATGGCAGCTTGAATCTGAGGAGTGGTATAATGTATGTTAGCATGGTTTGGTTGGCAGGTAAAATCTGCTGTTCCTCAATGTTGCAAAGGGAGGTAGCTTCAGTATCAAAAAAGAGAACATTTTTGCAACTGCAGCCACAGTGTTAGGTAATCCTGTACAGTGTACACACATCTCTGGTGCAGAAACAAAAATTAATTAAGAATAATTTTGATAATCAAGTTTTTTGTCAGTCAAAACAGCAGCTTGAACCTTACAGACGTCACCGTAGGCACTGGGAACTTGTGAAGGGCATTTTTCACTATTGTTTTAATCATATATTTTATTTTATTTATTCAATATTATTTTCTTCAGGGTGTGATGTTTCATGTAAGATGGCTGTTACGTTTCAATAAAGGACTCAAGTAGCACCGGGTATTTCAAAATAGGTCCAGAAATCAAATACTCCTCCGGCCTGTGGGGACAGCGGGAAACGGATTCTTAATTGCAGTGTGCAGAACGAGGTGAAACTGCTGCTTCCTGATGGAAAGGGAGGATTAGTGTTTTACAGTGTGACATTAGCAGTGGGACAGTTCCTCCCCAGCAGTGACGCTGTTACAAATCTGTTCTCTGCAGTCTCGTCCCTGCAGGAGAAACTGGATGTGCTGCTTTGTAAACACTGATTAATGACTTCACCTCTCCGTGCTTCCCCACAGACTTCCTCTCATTACACCCTCAAGAAATACAGGTTTCTGTGCGCTTTTACACGTTTGCGTACACGTGATGTAGGCATTAATGCAAACATGCACATTATGTAAATATGTTTACATGAATGTATGCATGAAGACACATGTTCACAAGGGTAAAAAGTGTTTGACTTGCACACAAATATATTGACACAAAGCTCCAAAGCAGGCACACATTTGCACACAGATTTAATTATCTGTTTGTGGTTGCCTGCTGCTCAATAAGTATTGATAATGTTATTATAAAGTTGTGTGTGTGTGTGCACATGTTAGACTGTTAAACTGCAGGTGTCTTTCTTGGATTTAAAGATTTTTTCTTCTGGGAAAAGCAGGATTTTAGCTGCTGCTGTCACAGAACTTGTGCCCAGTTGTTTCTGTGTTGCAGTGGTTTCAAGCACACGTCCCGACCTCCCTCATATGTTTCCTGAAACTCTACCAGACTGCACTAACAAAAATTCAGCCATCCAATTATTTATAAGCAGTTCTACCACAGAAAAGATTCACAGTCTCCTCATCGAGCTGTGTCTGTGTCTTCCTCGGCAGCCCGTCTGCCGTGTACTCACCTGTCTTGGTGTTTCCTCCCTTGTAGGAGATCTTGTTGATGGCGTCCAGGAGTCGCTCCTTGTCGCTGTACGAGTTCAGCTTGAACTCAGTCCGGGCGTCGTCACTGAACTGGGCGATGGCCACCTGTCAGACAACAGAGGAACATAACTAACCAACAACAAAAAAAGTGCAAAGTTAAAAGTTTAAAGGGTCAGTTCATTGAAGAGTACATTTTCCTACTTGCCCCTAGTGCAGATACTTTTGGTTTTGCATGCTGTGCTTTTGAGATAACCGTTTTTACCACGGACATACTCCTTCTTCAGAGCAGAAGTTTGAAATGCACATATTCTAAAATCTATTCCAAACCCAAAATACAAAAACGGACCCTTTAACAGTCGTCAGTATTTACAGAGAGCCTAAGTGAAACCAGAACTTCCGGGTTCTGCTGCCCCAGAACTAAGAAAATCCCATTAAAAATCCCACTGACATTTGTTATTACACTGAAAACTTCAGTATGTCGTGTGGTTCACTCCATGGGTTTAGATAAGGACGATAACTAAAAAGAAAAAAAACAATCCAGTGATGTTGTTTATACAATATTTCTGCTTTTAGTTTCCTTAAACGAGCACACCATTTCCCAGCAGTCCTTCTAGGCCATCCAGGGTTAAACGTCAGGGCTCGACAAAAGAGGCGAGTCCATGGACGAGTCGAAGGACCGTGGTTTGTTGAGACATGTCCGTAATAACAGCAGGGCAAAGAGGACTGATGAAACCAAGTTATGATGATGTAGGTACCCACACTGGTACATTTTCATGGGAGCTGTAGTTTTTTGTAACAAATGAATTATTGTTCAATGTGACTTTGTTATAATCACCAAGGATTTAATTTCCAATACAAATTGCTGTAGTGGATTCCAAGTTGTCTTAGAAAATACAGGAACATTCTTCACTTTTTCAGAAAGGCAGATGAAACGAATGCTCAATGAGAGATTGCACTGAGTTACAGAAGCAAGTGGAACAGAGGCCAGCCCGCATGTGACGTCAGGACTTCAGCTCAGAATAACACATTTCCCATAAGCCCCGGTACTTTTTGTCTAACTTCGTTTCTCTAAACAAGACAAACATGAAGGTTTGGGTTATTACGTCTTCCACCATCTGTCAACCGCAGAAAATCTGAAAACTTCACTTGTGGTTGTGATTGACCCCAATCATGCACCGCTTTAAACAAACAACATTCATTCTAAAACAGTTTAAAGCTTTAAAAGAAGGTATGTTCAGTGTTCTCTAAAAGTTTAACTGTGGTGGAAGTTCCTGGTGTTGTGACTGAACTGAACTTGGATCACCGGAGAGAAAAGGCAAACACCGGCAACATAAATAAACCAGGAACACACAGCAGAAACTGAGGAAAGCTCCATGACGCAGAGAATAAAAATGAGTTTGTTTCACCAGTGAACTGGGCTGTGGCCACCTGGGAGCCCACACAGGAATATATTCTTTATTTGTACATAACAAAAACCACAAATGAGAGCAGCCTAGTGGGGCTCATTTCAAGAATGGGGCTGCCGTAGAACTTAGCACAAGAACCTGAACGCGGACCTGAGCAAGGTTTCAGCCACTCGGGGGACACGAGGGAAATACTGATTATATGTAAATGAATGACAAAAAATACAATGGCTGTTAGCATAACATAGTTTGTGCTCTTATACTAGTTTGTCCAAGAAAACGTCTTTTTCTCTGGTTCCACTGTTTTAAATACAAAATAAAATAGTTATTTGTTAGCTGCAGCCCTGCTCCGTTTTCCTGGCATCGCTGCCATGAGCACAATAAAAAGATACGTTTATCTTTGCATTTATTTGTGTTTAGAATAAATAAATGGGGTTTGTGAGATTTCAGACACATCTTTGTGGGTGTGCCTCCACCATCTACATCAGGAAAATACTGTTAAACACAGGTGCGACGTGTGCAGTTAATACTGACACCAGCCATTCATGCTCTCTTTGCTCGCTCCGTCTCTCCTGCCACAGCACTGCACTGCAAGTCACCAAAATACAGAACAGGGGCAAGCATGACAAAGCTACTGTGCCTCAGGAAAACACCATTTAACTGGCGAAGTGCAGCTTTTGCCATGCTCCCGAAAGAGTTCCAAGTCTCCATCTCTGGTTGTTCAGTGGCATTGTTGCTGGTTGTTTTTCTCGCTGTATTTCTGCACCGTGCCTGCCCGTCAACTACCCGTCAATCAAACAGTGTAACGGGAGAGCTACCAGACACCAAGTGTTTAGAATAAAGGATGTCAACACTTTCAGGAACTGCATGAAGCTCGTAGTCTCAAGAATGCTGAAGAGTGATAAGAGAAAGCAAAACCAGCATCAACAACATTTGTGACAATGTCCTGCCCCCCCCCATCTGTGGTACCTGTGTGCCATCCGGCCCGATCTGGTCCAGAGCTCCGGAGGTGCTGTACAGGAAGCGGATGATCTTCAGGAAGTTGTCATCACCGATACTCCAGGAGCCGTCAACCAGGAAGACCAGGTCCGCTTTGGCCGCCTTACAGACTGGACAAAGAGAGAGAAGCAGAGGAAATACAATGTGAGGAGAGGGATGACTGAAGCAAACTCATCGCAGAACTATATTTGGACATTTCCGCATCCCCCAGAGGAAGGTTTTGTTTGTTTTGTTTCGACGAGGACGAGAAGATAAAAGGAGGAGAAAAGGAGATTGAGGATAGATGTAAGCAAAATGTAGGGGGTGAGATGGAGGAGGATGCAGATGAATGACAGGAGAAGGACCGTGAAGTACAGGAAGAAGACAGGGGCATGCTATGCGGCTTTATTCGCTTTAAACTCACAGATCTTTATACTCTCATGTCCCTCTGATTGTTGCAAAAACGTCATTAATGTAAATATTTGTGTTATTACTTATTGAGTCATATTTCTTGCCAAATGTTTCACTGATATATTCCTCTGAAGGTTTTCTGAGGCTTAAACTGTTTGCTGTATGTACTCATATGACCGGCATGTAACATTATGTCCATATATTCAAGTTTTCAAGAGGGATCAAACAGCAGTGAAGGACCGAAGGATCAACACTGAGGCTAAGAAATGAGATGTTTGTTTCATTTGTCTCCACTTTTATTTCATTTAAAGCAAACTGAGTTTCTCTGAATATAAATATTAAATGTGGCACAGTAAACACATTGATTTTGGATTGTCAAGAATTGAATTCAAATTGCAGAGAAATACTTTCTCAAAGCAAATATCGAATATTTTTGTTGTTGCTGTTGTTACATATTTGGTCGGCTTTCTTTTGTTTGCTGTGCTGGAGGAAGATTTAAAGTAAACTAAAAGATTAGTCCATCTATTCATCCGCTTTATTTGCTTCTTGTCTTACCAGTTTTATAACTTTGCTTTCATTTCTGTTTTATCTCTGTGCAGATAAACAAACTTTGACTTGATTTTGACGGATGACGACTCAGGAATAAAAGAAAATCAGCTTTTAAGTGAAGTAAACCTTTGATTGATTAGATCTGAAAAGGTCTCGACTCGTAAATGATTGAAAATGTGTTCAGCTCGTTAAATGCAAAACACAAAGTTGCCTCCGTCGCTCTTCACCAATCATTCCTACCACTTCCTTTTCTCCTCTAATAAAATCACATTTAAGGGTCAGCTGGAGCCGGATTGATCTGCAGACAGCTTTAATTCTGTGATTTGCTCTTTGTTTACTTAATAACTGATTTTCTTTCACAGTAAAAGCCCTCCCTGCAGCTTGCATCAATCAAGTTTTCTGAGGGGAGAAGTGCTAACATAGATTTATTTTAAGTTAGCTAATTTCAGCAATTGTAAGTCTGCAATTACGCTGAAACCTCATAACTACATTTGCTGGTATGCTGCCCTCAGTATATGTGCTGTGATACACCTTGGCAGTTAGACAAACCCCTTCCTGACATCACCACTCTGGAGACAGTTGTCCGTTGTCCACAGGTTTATTGATGTAAGAAAGAGTAAAACTAAAACATACAAAGGGCATAATGAATACAAATAAAATGCTTTCTCTTTATGATTACACATTCACACAATGTAAATATACTGATGTAAAAATTGCTTTGTTTAAAAAGTTGGTGCCACGGTCCGAGCGGATGTGTTTGACAGGAACGCGCACAGCAAGAAAGCGCCTTAGTGCGTTGATGAAGCTGGATGTGTCAAGGGATTCTATGACTTCTATATGAACCGCTCTTACGCTCATACACGTGAAGATCACAGCCCATTGTTTACTGTGTGAAAGGCCTCCTCTTGTTCTACGTGAAGAGACACTCCAAGGGCCGAACACATCAAGCCCGACATTTGTAAAGGGAGCTNGATGAAACAAATCAATACATACCAACGATGCCATCAAAAGCATAAGATGCAGGCAGACTCAACTGGATTGGAAAACTAACGAAAACAGCGTCTCTGAGCCATGCTCTTCCTTCACTTCCTGATTATAAGTCACCTGACATGTTACGGATCATTTCCTGTTTCAAAATAAAGCGTATAACATACTAATCTAACAATTGTAACAAAACACTCCCTGTCTGGCGTGAATACACGCCACTAAATAAATCCTAGACAGTTCACTTCACTGGGCCTCTGGGGGGAAAAGAAGCACTATCTCACTAACAGGCCTAAGAAAGAGTTTGATAACTCCTGTTCTTGCAACCTTGACCTCGACCTTTCGCACCTTCCCGTCCTCACTGGGGAAGGTCTGCGTTATCAGTCCAAGCGGCCATTCATTTCTTGGTACTTGGCTATCCTTGAGGAGAACAACACTTCCTGGGTTGATGTTCGGATGAGTGGACTGCCACTTCTTGCGTGCCTGTAGTGTTGGGAGGAATTGCTTTCGCCACCTGTCCCAGAAGGTGTTGGACAGGTGCTGGACCTGCCGCCACTGGTGCTTGTAGAGGTCTGAAACTCCGAACTCTCCGGTAGGAGCAGAAAGGACATTCACTTTTTGAGTGAGAAGAGCAGCTGGAGTGAGTATAAATGAGTCTTTAGAGTCGGTTGTCACAGGAACAAGAGGCCTGCCATTGATAATTGCTGTCACTTCTGCCATGAAAGTCACCAGCACCTCATGGGTAAGTTTGTTCTTCAGCTGAAGAAACATGGAGTCCAAGATTCTCCTTGCAAGACCAATCATTCTTTCCCATGTACCGCCAAAATGGGAGGCTTGCGGAGGGTTAAAGGTCCAAGAGCAACCTTGGTCTGACAGGTAAGTCTTCACAGTTATGTCATCAACGTTTGAGGGTATCTTCAACTCCTTGCAGGCACCAACAAAGTTTGTGCCACGGTCCGAGCGGATGTGTTTGACAGGACCGCGCACAGCAAGAAAGCGCCTTAGCGTGTTGATGAAGCTGGATGTGTCAAGGGATTCTATGACTTCTATATGAACTGCTCTTATGCTCATACACATGAAGATCACAGCCCATCGTTTACTGTGTGAAAGGCCTCCTCTTGTTCTACGTGAAGAGACACTCCAAGGGCCGAACACATCAAGCCCGACATTTGTAAAGGGAGCTTCTGTCGAGAGACGATCCACTGGAAGACTGGCCATCTTTTGAATTGTAAGTGGGGCTCTAAGCCTTCTGCAGGTTATACACTGGTGGATGATGCTGCTCACTCTTCTCTTGCCACCAACTATCCAGAAGCCAGCTGTACGGACAGCCCCTTCTGTAAACAAACGGCCTTGGTGATGGATCTGTTCATGGTGATGCTTGATGAGTAAGGTTGCAACCTGATGTTTGCCAGGAATAATCACTGGAGTCTTTTCACTCTGATCAAGGTTTGCATTGTGGAGG
>NTHP01000390.1:500038-518157 GCA_003416845.1 Oplegnathus fasciatus | reverse complement strand
GGTTGTTCTTCTTCAAGGTCGTGTTGAAAAGACGGGCTATGTGTATGAGGCGAGTAATGGCCTGAGTTAGAGACTTCCAGGATGAGAACTTTGAGAATCGGTTAGACCCAAGTTGCTTGGATGTTGTTGTAGTACTCAAGGTAGACACCAGATGGCGAATGTCTGGGTCTGAACCCGGGTCTACAAGCTCGTAGGTGCTCTCCGAGGCACTTGTCTCCGGTGTGTACAGGGATTTGGGTCCACTCAGCCAGTTTGTGTCTCTCAAATGGCCTGCAGTGACAGAACGTGTAGCGTGGTCCGCAGGGTTCTGCTCTGTTGACACGTAGCGCCATTGATCTGGGTGAGAGGACCTTCGGATACGTAATACCCAGTTACTTACGTATACATAAAAGCGCTTGGTTTCATTAAAAATGTAGCCAAGGACTACCTTGCTGTCTGAGTGGAAGGTTGTAGCATCGAGCTGAAGGTCTAGTTCTGCCGAGACTAAGTCTGCTAACTCCACTGCAAGCACCGCTGCGCAAAGTTCCAGTCTTGGAATTGTTTGCTCAGGACGTGGGGTTAGCTTGGCTTTGCCCATTACAAATCCCACATGGTTATTCCCAGCAGAGTCAGTTACTTTTAGATATGCCACAGCGGCGATAGCTTTCTTGGATGCATCGGAAAAGACACACAATTCCCTTCTGACCGCTGCTGAGGGGGAAGTTGTAGTGTAGGCTCTGGGAATAGAAAGCTGGGACAGTTCTTTCAAAGAAGCTCTCCAAGATGTCCATGCTTCTTCCATTTCTTGGGGCAAAGGCGAGTCCCAGTCACTGTTCTCAGTAGTGAGTTCTCTCAGAATAGCCTTGCCTTGTATTGTGACTGGCGCTACAAACCCTAGAGGATCGTAGAGGCTATTGATGGTGGACAAGACACCCCGTCGAGTGTAGGGTTTTATCTCATCAGAGACGCTGAAGTGGAAGCAGTCAGACTGGAGGTCCCAATTGATCCCCAGACTGCGCTGCATTGGTAGCGCGTCTGCATTGAGGTCAAGGTCTTTAAGGTCTTTTGCACGATCTTTGACCGGAAAGGCCTCCATGACCTCCTTGTTGTTTGCTGCAATCTTGTGCAGCCTTAGGTTTGATTTGGATAGAACGTCCTGTGTTTTTTTCAGCAGATTGATCGCAGCTTCGACTGTTGGCAGGGACTTCAACCCGTCGTCTACATAGAAGTCACGTATCACAAAACGTTGGACTTCAGGGTCGATATGGAGCTCACTGACCTGAACAGACTGGTGTAGTCCATGAATCGCCACTGCGGGTGAAGGACTATTTCCAAAGACGTGGACCGTCATTCGATACTCCACAATGTCTTTGGAGGGGTCGTTGTCTTGGAACCATAGAAAACGCAGGAAGTTCCTATCTTCTTCCCTTACTGAAAAACAATAGAACATCTGTTCTATGTCCGCTGTAAAGGCGATTGCTTCCTTTCTAAAGCGCATCAGTACACCGCGCAGCGTGTTGTTCAGATCAGGCCCAGTCAACAGCACGTCGTTGAGCGACACACCGTTGTACTGGGCGCTGGAATCGAAGACCACTCGTATTTGTTTTGGTTTTCTTGGATGGTACACACCAAATATTGNTTGACGTGGGCATTTAAAGGGTAATGGAGCTACCCAACTGTTGTTTGCATCTTTTGTTAGTCCTTCTGTCATTATTTCCATGAAGGAGATGTCCTGGATAGACGGAGCCATGTTGTTGTCGTCTTTGGTCTGCTTGAAAATGTTATGTCCTAGGCTGTCAACGTCACAGTTTGATATCTCCTCAGGATGTGTTAGGAGGTGGTTTGTGACCTGGTTGTCACTGTATTTTTCCTTCACACGGAACACGTTAGGACACGGGTCAAAGAGAGTAGGGCGTCCCCGTTCTGTGGTGTTCGTGAAGAAGGCGCTGACTGTCGGCGGTTTGTGAACGCTGCCTAAACATACATTACCCACGATGACCCATCCCAGATCCAACTTCTGAGCATAAGGTAGGTTGTGTGGGCCATTCACCTGTTTGCGGACCTTGTGTACTCTGATAATGTCCCGACCTAAGAGAAGCATAATCGAGGCCTGTGAGTCGATATCTGGGATAAGGTGTGCAACTGACTTCAGGTGTGCATGATGAAAAGCCGCATCGGGAGTTGGAATTTCATCTCTGTTATTTGGAATGTCATCACATTCTATGAGGCTGGGTAATGGGATGCTGACAGTCCCATCCAGAGATTCGACGATGTAGCCACTTGCCCTTCTTCCTGTCGCTTCCTTTACTCCAGCACATGTTTTCAATGAGTAAGGAGCACTTGGACTTTGGTCATTGAAGACTTCGAAGAACTGTGAACGAACTAGTGATCTGTTGCTCTGTTCGTCCAAAATCACATACATCTTGACTGCTTTGTCAGCGTGGCCGGCTGGATACACTTTCACGAGGGATATTTTAGAGCAGGATCGGTCCGTCACATCTCCACCACAGACGTCTGTGCATGTGGTGGTAACATGAGGCTGCGGAGAGATATCCTCCTCCTCATCGAACATTAAATGTGCAGTTCTTTGCAATGTGTGTTGACGAAGCACAACATTTGAAGCAGACATTATTCTCTTTCAAGAATGTCTTACGGTCTTCGATGGGCTTTTCTCTGAATGCACGGCATTTGCGTAGTGGGTGAGGTTTTTTATGTATTGGACACAGTTTGTCGCAGTCATCCAATTTCTTTGAGGGCTCTCTAGGATCAGAGGTGGCTTTGGGAAATATCTCTGTTTTGTGAACAGAGACTTCTCGCTGTCTGTTTGGCTTCCAAACTGTTTTTTCTGTCCTGAGAGACGTATCTGAGTGAGGGACGAAGTTGAAACTTGGGTCATTTTTGACACTAGCTTCATGGCAAACAAAGTCTACGAAGCAGGCAAAGGGGGGATATGAAACGTGATATTGCCGCTTGTAGGATGCCCCAACTGACGCCCACCTTTCCTGCAGACCAAAGGGGAGCTTTTGTACAATTGGGTTGACGCCTCTCGCCGTATCGAGGTAAGAGAGGCCGGGTAAGTCTCCTTCGGCTTTGGCTGACTCTAGTTCCATTAATAGATCACTCAACTTTGTTAGTTTAGAATAATCTCGATTTGTTATTTTTGGAAAGGCGTCGATACGTTTGAACAGAGCGTCTTCTATCACTTCTGCGGACCCATAAGATTGTTCAAGTCTGTCCCATATCATAGCCAATCCTGCTGCTGGATGATTGATGTGTATTGCTCTTATGTGCTCGACATGTTCTGCCGACTCTTTGCCGAGCCACTTAAACAGAAGGTCCATTTCTTCGCTTGGTGTCAAGTCTAAACCTCTGATTGTGTTCTGAAAAGAACGTTTCCAGGCTCTGTAGTTCTGAGGTTTGTCGTTGAATTGAAGTAGGCCTGTTGCCACAAGCTCACGGCGAGCGAAGTATCTCACGAAGTCGCTAATGTTGGAGTTGTCATTATTGGTGTTTGAAGATGTGGGATAGGATTTAAGGGCAGGACAACCTTTGTCGTTTTGAGGTCCAACATCGTGCTCAGGAGTGGCATTGTGGTTGTCAAACCGAACATTGTGTGTCCTTTCGACTTTTTCATCTTCATAGATGTAAAGCTGCTGTGAGGTGAGACGAGTTGGTTGAGAGGCTGCATTGTGGCCATGTGTATTATGGGAAGCTGTATTGGCTTGGGCCAGATGGAATGGGTTGGCTTCAGATTTGACAGTTGAAGCTGGAGTTCTGTAGCCAGGGCTTGGCTCTCTTTTTGTTACGACACCATCATCTAGCAGCTGAGCGTCTGTGTCTTGTGATTTGGCTTGGTCAATAACATATTGTTCTGTGCGTTGTGCAGCTTCCAAAGGACTGGAGTCCAAAGCTAACACAAAACTATGTCTTTCACTATTTGCATCTACCGCAGCTTCAAGGGCTTCAGCCTCAGCTACGGCTGCAGCTGTCTCTTTTTTATAATTAAGCATTTCTATTGAGGCTTCTAGCTTAGCTTTTTCTAGCTTTAGGCTGATTTCCTCTTCGGCGTAGGACATGCGTGCCTTTGCTGCCTCTGCTCTCGCTCTTGCCTTGGCTGCAGCGGACCCCGTTGATGATACACTTGAGTGTGCAGCAGAACATGTAGCACGGGACCGCGTCTTTAATGAAGTTGCTTTCTCAGACATGGCGTCGTCTGGTGACGTACCTCTGTTTAGACACTGCTGTGATGGTCATCCACTGGCTGCGTGTGATGATGTTGTTAGTAGCGTCTGTCCGCTTGCTGCGTCATAATGCCCGTTAGAAAGCCGTTGTTTTACTATGCTGTCCTCAGTATATGTGCTGTGATACACCTTGGCAGTTAGACAAACTCCTTCCTGACATCACCACTCTGGAGACAGTTGTCCGTNACGATGCCATCAAAAGCATAAGATGCAGGCAGACTCAACTGGATTGGAAAACTAACGAAAACAGCGGCTCTGAGCCATGCTCTTCCTTCATTTCCTGATTATAAGTCACCTGACATGTTACGGATCATTTCCTGTTTCAAAATAAAGCGTATAACATACTAATCTAACAATTGTAACAAAACAGCTGGTAAATATGAAACAGAGGGGCTGAGGCAGCAAGTTATGGAACGTGGATGTGTAAGAAGAGAAAGAGTGAAAAGAGGCTGTGGATTAATACTAATTTTAACTCAGCTAGGATTCTAATCTCAGCCGTGCAGCGCTTTAAAACACTGACTCTGTGGTGACAGAAATGTGAAGAATGTGAATTATATGTTTGTGGAGATGAGAGCTGCTGGAACAGATCCAAGACTCGCCAAGTTTACATTTAAAACATTTATTTTAAACCACCCTTCTGCTGAAGATTTATCTCTGTAATTATGTGTTTTCCGCGCGTGTGTGATAATTGGAAGTGAAAATTATCGCTCCCTTCGTCACAAACATACATAGATATCTTTGAGCTTGTTTTCATATGCCAGAATTGGGTGTGTGTGTGTGTTCAAGACACGCCACTGTGTGGGAGGAGAACAGCTAAAGCTTATTTACTCTGCTTGTACAGCGTCAGCGGAGACTGACACTAAACTGTCGTCCTCACACATGCACAAACCTCAAACTCTTCACTTCAACACGTAACATGTCACATTTTGATTTATATAACATGAAATGTGGGCGGACAGTGAACTAAACTTAGTTGCCGTGCCAGTGAGAAAACAAAGTCGCTACATCGGGAGCGAAAGAAGGAAAAGTAAAGAGCAAACTTGTTAAACGTTTTTGTTCAATATTGCGGAACAAAACCGTAAATATATTTTCTAAAAGTGAAAACACCTGAAAAAGGTCTTATTGGTTTAGATTTCTTCTGTTATATCATCCAGCATTATCAGACATTAAGAGTGTCTCAGGTCTGATTCTGGCTCCGTCACCAGCAGCTGGTTGATGAGGAAAACTAACCTCACAGCCCAGTTGATTTAATGCATTTTCTTCCTGCAATTATGCATCGCCCGCTCATATCCATTTTGTCTGGCTGATTAATAAAGTATTTTATGATTCTCAAGTTTTTATGGCTCCACTCTCATGTGGGCGTGTTGAACAAGTTACAACTTTGTGCTGATAATGAAGTCGTCAATCACAGTCTTTAAATGCTTTACTTTAGCATTCATTCACATTCCTCTGGCAGTGTTATTGTGATTGTACTCCAGTGAAGTCCAGAACTATTCACTGTCCTTCACACGAGAAGACAAATACAGCAAAAAGAAATGATAAACTGAGAAAGAGCCTTAAATTGAACATTAAAGTGTTTCTTTCATCAGTTTAGCCGTCAGAGTCTCCATGAATGTATTCTGCACGGTGCAGGTGAAGCCCATGACAAGTGATGGATCAAAAATAATCAAAAATACAAATATTCCAACTATAATGTCTGCAAGCTTGGGTAGGCAGTGCACTTTGGAAGCACTTTTTGTTATATTTGTTGAAATTCTCTTTACGTCCCGACAGCAATCATTAAATTGCGCATTGTGACAAGGACAGCGAGACAAAGTGACGTCATTCTGCAAATATCGGCCAGCGTGACGCGAATATGATGAAACAGAGGGACTGCACGTCTCCCAAGAATCCACAGTTAAACAGAGAAAAACAGATGATTAAAATCATGACATCAACGTCAGGGAACTGACAGAAGACGATCAATAATAATAACAAAATGAAATCAGCTCTTACCTTCTTTGGCAGGGGGGATTGTGGGTAGCGGCGTGGTGGTTGGGGGCTTGGTTGGTGCTGGGGTTGGGATGGGTACTGCATAAAGAGAATAAACAAGACACACGCAGACACGTATGAAGACATGAAAACCTGCAATTACGACCACATTCATCGTGAAACAATCACCGCCTGCTAGAGACGTTAAAAACTACAAAAACAACCGAAGCGAGCCTCAGACGGCCCACACAGCCACGTATATAACACACAGAATGTGTAAAATAACCACACTCAGCTCTGTGATTTCAGCTCCTGTGTAATTTGGTAGATTGATCACAGCGTCTGCAGCGGTCTAAATCAAACTCCAACCGTCTCTGCTTTCAACTGCTTACCTTTATTCTGCGTGGGGGGGCGGAAAAACCAGATGAACCGGCTGCCCCCTCCCAAACACACAACATACACACACAGTTTATTCATTCAGTGCTGTTTAGGCAGTAAATCAGCTACCTGAGGCTGTGAATTACTTGTGATGGCAGGTAGGGAGCGTTCAGTAGCGGCTGCCTGCAGCGATGGGGATAGTCATTTGGAGAAAAGGCTCTGGCTTCCATTTGCATCAAAACAAAGCAATAAATCACCGTGGAGGCGCTACAGCACGGAGGGCAGCAGCTCCAAGCAAACAAATATCTGCTCTAGGGAAGGAACAGTCTTTCTTTATTCCTTCCTTTCTTTTGTATCTGAGGTTATTTCTTTGTCTTGCTTTCCTTCAGCCTGACATCCCTGCCTCTCCTTTTCTCTTCCCTCCCCCTTTTTCTTTGTCCTCACTTCATTAATTTCAGTATACTACGGAAATGAACTTGCAGAGCCTCTAAATTTGTCCCTGAAAGGTAATCCATCGCAGGAAACATTATGCCTGCCATTATTTTTGTCAAACATTCGTTATATAATTGCCTGACAGTGCAGTGCAGACTCCACAAATCAATTAGCACCTTCAAATACAACATCACGCGGAAACTGGAGCTCTAACTAACTAAACTATAACGTTGTGGACATGATGTTCATTTGGTTGGATGCTGGAAGCACGTTTCAGGTCTCTGCAAGTGAATCCTCGAAGCCGACAGAAACAAAGAGCTGCCTGCCAGAGGAAGAAAGAACACTAACAATCTTTAAAAAAAATCATCAGTGTGCATCATTTAGAGAAAACTGACTAAAACATGTCAACAGGCTAAACATACTAATGTTAACATGTGACTAATAGCAGCTACTAGTGCTATCTTCTTACAGTTACTGACTTCGTTACTTACTTATTTGTCTGAATAGCCGAAAACTTACATTTTGTCTGCTTATTTTATGCATCAATAATTTCTCAGTTGATTTTCCATAGAATGTATTATCTCATGATATATTGATACTGCAATATAAAATGACGAACTCTGTGATAGAGGTAAACACCACAACTGATCAAACTGATCAGTTTCAAAATCAGTAAATACATATCTGATGAATTCTGATTGAACACAGACGGTCAAATCAACCGCCAATAATCTCACACCACATCACAATAAAAACAGTGGAAAAAAAACCTGCTGCCAAACGTGTTCATTCGATGTTTCAGAGCTACTTAAGTAAAAGCGATGTACGTTATAAGGGACACTTCAGGCCCGTTAACATTAACTCTCGAATGAGGTTTAGATAGGTGGGTTAAACCTGACGAGGCCTCATCTTTGCAGATATTATCATATCTAACAGCAAAATGGCTGAAACTACTAAAATAAGCGTAAAAAATGGTGAATGTACCTTTTAACACTGGCAGATTTCACTGCACATAGTGTTCATTGAAAATGAAACAGAAAAAAACAAACAAAAAAACAGCCCACCCACCCCGGCACCCTCCCTCCCCTCCCTTGTCTCCAGACAGTGGGTCTTGATTAGTGTTTGGGGCTGCCGGTGCAGAACAAACGGCTCATTCTGAAAGGAAGGAAGAGGACTCAGCTCTCATCGCTCCACGAGGATAAAAGACGTTTTATGTCGAAAATGACGTGATCGTCCTCCCAGCCTGCAGTGGGCTTCTTTTATACACAATGACAGCTGACAGCAGTTTCTGTATACGTGTGTGTTTGTCAAGTGTGTGTTTCCACTATACTGTTATTATGACACATGTATGGCCGCATTTAAATGGGAGTTTGGCACAGCGTATGGAGGAGGTAAAGTACTTGATGTGTCCGTGGTGCGTGTGTGAGTGTGTTTGTGTGTTACAGCCTCACATGAGAGACAAATGTGATGTGTGTGCAAAAATATGTTTGTCAGCATATCAGCGCTATAAAACATCTCTGAAATGTTTTCAGGATCAGATAATCCTTAAAATGGCAAAGCCTTCCCACAATTTTCAGGTCTCTCATTGTGAGAGACAGATTTTGAGTAGGCTCCACAATAGATCACTGTCAGTTCTGTCCTTGACTCAGACTTCAACAGAAACCCTTCCTACGCACAACTGGACAAAAGCACGACTCACCGTCATTGGTTGTTGGTGTCTGTTTTGAATCAGAAGAAAACAAAGCAGGTGTTCTGAAAAAGCTAAATTTCTCACTGACAACTGACCTAAATACATTTCTGAAGAAACAAAAAGAGAGAAACATCCTTTATTTTACGTCCACGTTACCTTATATAGTTCTTCATGTTCACTGTTTTGCTTTCGCTGATTGGCCCGGCGCATTTGTGTCCAAGCTGAATCGATTCTCAAGTGTATGTTTCTGGATTTAAATCTCACGGCGAAAACTTTTACGTGAACGTCCCACTTATTTCAGATTAACCGACAAGCGTTTTTGTTTTAATTAGCATGGAAAATATCTGAACAACTGAATAGTAGCTGAACTTTCTCAACGCACAGAGTAACAAGTGAACTAAAGGATGAAAATCCTCTGAACAATGTGCCTCAAAGTGATACACACACACTTCTGTGTTTAAGTATGTACTTACGTGTCTTCTCAGCAGCAGTGACTGCGGGCCCTTCAGTCCCGTCCTGCAGCTGAGCGTACACACTTATCTTATACTGCGTGTTGGGCTTCAGGTTGTTGAAACAGTGTCTGCTGGATCCTCCGCTCAGCTTCGTCTCCTGCTTCTGACCATCTGCAAAAAGATCACCTCGTTAGCATTTTGGAAAGGGTGCTGGTTTTGCACTGTGGTCCTGTATCTGTACTGTGGGATAATGTTTCATTTAGACAAGAAATAAAGGAGTGTCTGTGTACCGATGTCTCACAAACAGCTCCGGTAGTCACCAAAACTTTCCTTGTAGCTCCTGGTGCTACGAGTGGCTTATCAAAAATGCCTTTATTTATTACTGTATTGATTTCGTCCAGTTAGTGTGTTCAGGCTGAACTGGTCTTTGAGGTAAGACAGAGAGGATTCTCCAGCTGATGAAGATGTTTCTTCACAACAGAAAATGTGCAAATGTAAAAATGTGCATTTAATGAGGACCTCTTCAGCAAACATTCATGTCGTCAACACAACAGGATAAACTCGCTAAGCTAAGCAGACAAACATCTGTGAGTTAAAAAGACGACCTCCCTCTTAGAAAGATGGACTGGTGACTGAGGTTGTTGTTTAAATCCACTCTGTATATTCCAGATGTGGGTGATGATGATGATGATTAGCATTAAGCATAGAACCATTTGCTGACTCATCACCTGACTCACCCTTAGCTATTGTTTGTCATTCGAACGTTTCTGCTGGTTTGGTTTGTTTTCACTTTTCTCTTTCAGAGTGACATGTTTTCGAACGTCCCTCAGGACTGTTCAGGGCCAGTTTGTGTTTCTGCCCAAATAAAACTGAACAAAATGAAACTTTCCACAGTCAGGAATAAGTAACAACCAAATCCAATTACTGAAATAATCCACATGTGTTTGTTGTTGTTGTTGTTCACTCCATGCTGGTGGTCAGGGACTGCTGGCGACATGTCAAATATATTTCTAAGAAAACACATCAACTTCTACAGCTTCATCACAGAGGGCAGGTGGAACATTTTAATGAGTTAAAGAGCTGCAGCAACTGTGCCGAGTCAATTATTATAGCTGGAGCTTATAATAAAACCGCCAATATAAAACAACATCCAAATAGACTTGTTTTAATACTGCGTAGATACGTGCGGGGATGGTCAACAACAACTCCAAAACTAAATGCATTTATTTATAAATGCAGGAACATGTGAATATTTACTCGACTCAGCCATTACAGCCAACTCTCGATGTATTCAGGTCCTGCGCAGGAACTCAAATATGCATCCCTTTAACGCAAACTGTTGCAAATGCAAAATCCATCATATCAAGTTCTACAAGCTAATTTTACAGAACATATTAACAGCTAAAAAAAAATAGTTCAGTTTCTTCTGAGCTCACTGTGGATATTTTGAAACTCCCAGTTAAGTTTCACAACAACAGTGAGGTGGGAGGAAATGCGGGGGAGCTGTCAGGTACCATAACGAGGTCAGGGGGGCGTTTTTTCTGGCAATATATAAGCACAGATTTAATCACATGAGTTTAACGATGTGGGAAAGATTATTATTACAGTGGTTTTGTAAGGCTCGACACTGTTCAGCAGAGTAGAATCAAACGTGTGTGTTCTTTTAAAGAAGCAGGATCTTATTCTCTCGCACAGGGAAAGGTGAAGGGTTGATCTCTGTAAACTCCGGTTTAGTTCAACAGTAACTCTCTGTCTTACAGGAGGATTTGTGAAAATACACTTTGCTAACTCTTCATTCTCCGTTCTTTATTGATTTTTCTCCCTACTTTACCTCCCTCCCTCTTTATTTCCCACCCATCCACACCAGAAACAGGATAATTTCACATCATTTCTGTCTTTCTCCTGCAGCAGACAAGTTTCTCTGGTAATTATTTACCAGCTGCGCAAACATAAATCCTCATTTAGCTCTATTGTGTGTTGAACGAACCAATACCTCAGAGCTCCCTGAAGAAACATGTGGGAACTGCAATAATATGCGCCTTTTATGTGACGTTAATGATGGCAGTGTTGTTGCTGGAGGCCTGAAGGTGATGAATAACAAACATTACCTTCCTATTTGGTGGATGACGGCTGTATTAAAAGTCAATCTTACCTTTGAGGTGGTGACTGAATGGTGGACGTGTGCAATCGAATCGGGGCCAAACCATCTGTTGTTTGATGCTGTTTTGGTGTGTTGGAGTGTGTTATCAGTTTCAAACTAATGGGAAAATACACAATTACTTCTGTTGGCGCTGAGCCCGCTGGCTGTGGAGAACCAGAACCAAGAATATCGCTTCAATAACTGCAAAGCTATTTTATGGAGGTGACTTTGGTGCAGAGTCATTTTTGACAGCTGAAGTAGGAGATAAACACATTACAAACAAAAAAGAAATTCCATAAAGAGTTTAATAAAGACTCTGGAGGTAATTTGAAGACAGGGTTAAAGTTTCTTATGGGCCGATAGAGGTCTATTGTACAGTAGTTCTGTCATTGTCTCTTCATCATCCAATATTTCAATATAAAGTTTGACCATTTACAGGTGAAATCTCTCCTTCTGTGGATCACAGAACTTTATTTTAAATTCCAGAAGTTTACAGAGACGCATTTAATGGTGGCAAAAATATGGGGAAGTACATCTCTTCTATATTTGTAGGTTTATGTGATTAAATCTGTATTTTTTTTATTACCAAGAAAATATTGCTGCAGGATGTCCAGTCTGTTTTTCTGTTGCTCCGTCACATCAGAGGTGGACAACACTGAATGACTGATGTCTGATATTTAAAAAAAAGGTCAACTCATTCATCAGCTGCACTCTCGACTAGTGCACAGACACCCGTTAGGTCCAGAGAAGCTCATTTGACAGGATTTGGGAGGAAAACAGTGGAAGAGGTGAAACTGCCGAGAAAAACAAAATGCTACTGTTCGTTTTGGTCTTCTGCTTGTGTAGATAATTTATATTCATTTGGATAAAACATGCAGAGAAAATGTACTGTCCCCCTTTGACTAAGTCACCAAAAATTACCTTGAAAAAGAGAAAATAGTTTCATGATGAAGACAGAATTTTTGTAAGATTGTTCTGATGGTCTGAGTTGAAAGTGACAGAGGCATCTGCTCATTCACTGTTAGTCTATAAACAAAAACACGTTTTTATCAGCAAGAGAAACGACTGAAATTCAGAACTTCTGATAATTTAGAGCATCCAACAACGATATTCCACATGTGACTTCCTTAGCATTTCCATCAGAGATATAAAATACTGTACAGCTACTGACTTCACCACAGAGGTCAGAGGTCATTAAAGAAAACATTTCAAAAATAACATTCACAAACTTGGGTGTGATTGTCATTTATGTGCGCGGTGTCTCATGGAGACAGCAGCCTTCATTTCACTTCATTTTCACACTCCCACACACACTGAACTTCAAATAGAAGCGCTCGGTTTTTTTTTGTTTTTTTTCCGTTTCTATGAAACAATCGTCTCGCAATCAGAAGAGCAGACTGCAGGTGCAAGCAAAACTTCATCAGAGAAACCTTGATGAGAATAAACTAGTTCAGTTTTTTTTTTCCTATCTTCTTCTATTCTCCTTAAAGCTCACCTCCCAGAAAAAACACAACAAGACGTAATTACTGTCATTCTTTTAACATCCCAACACGCTTGGCAGCCATAATACCGACCTTCTGTCTTTTTTTCCCTGTGTTTTACCTCACGCAGCAAATGTAAATGTCACCCGGGCTGCGATCCGTAAGCCTTCCTTGTCTACAGAGCGGCTCAGTGTCTGATTGCGCAGCTAAACCTTTAAGACTGTCAGCACGTCTCTGATGGGATACAACAATATCTTTGTCATCTCAGGCTGTTTAGGGATTCTGAAAATTGGACACTCTCTGCGCTGCATACTGAAACTCCCACTAACGAAAGCATGCGAGTATGCATGAGGCCCCCCCTCCTACCAGCGCAGATATGCAGTGTAGGAGCTCGATGGGAAAATCTGAGGAGGAGAATCACAGCTGCATATACGGTATAACGTATCCCACTTTCTGGCTGATGTAGTGGTAGTGATGCACAGTCACGTTTAACGGCCTTGTCAGCCTCGGCTTAAAATCTACCAGTTAATTCCGAGAGCCAGGAATGTGGCACGAGAGGAGTGAATATTTGTCTGCATGCATGTTATTTGCATACATCTCCCCCCTATATAAAAGTCTGTGTGGTCCTTTATTATCTTAGAAAAATGAATCTGTCATGCAGCTAGACCATGAAAACAACTAAAAATTAAAATACACCAACAAAAACACATCGACGGTCACAGGTCTTCTCTTAAAGGAAACCTCCAACATCTTGGGAAATAAACTTGTTTACAATCTTTCCCAGATTCAGAACTGGAGATCAGTATTAATTTTATCTCCGCTGCAGACATGGGTCCAGATAAGCATAGCTTAGCACAAAGATTAGGGACATCAAAAAAGGTACAACTAGAGCTTCCACCTTGTTTTATTTGTTTGAGATGCTGCATGCAGTTACTGAGCCAAGCTGTTGTCTCTAACTTCAATACAAACAAGATAATAACATGTTTCTATTGGCACATACTGTATATTCACCCTTCGAGGTCGCCGATCACGCTGGCGTGATCAAATCACGTGACGGGTTCGCGCCGTCGCAGCATAAAAACGAAGTCACGTAGAACATCGCCGTCAACTTCTATTGAAAGTGCTGGCTTGAAACTCTCTCCAGTTGTTGTTTCGTGTTGATAGACCAAGTAAAAACGGAGATACGATTGTATAAAGTTGACAATTTTTTATTAAGTTGATGATGTTTTTTGTGTGTTTTTGGGTCCAATATGTTGATACAGTATGTCAAAGTGAAAAAATAACTGTCAGGTCATATACGTGATGTTGTGCTGAAAAAAATAAGCCTAAATAGCCCAAGACTCCGATGGGTTAAATCCACAAAATGTAACATGTAAATGTGCTCATGAGTTGTTAGGAGATATATTTCTAAGTGATAGCACAATCAAAAGGAGCTCTTGGTACGCCACGATGGAGTTAGATGCAGTTTGTGTTTCGTTAACAAATAACACTTATTCTCAGGATTTTCTAACACAACAGGATGTTCAGAAATTAAAATAATGACTAATTTTGCCTTTGAGTAGAAGGATATATATTGAAAGGAAGAACAAGATAAACACAGCAAATGTCCCAGGCTGAACTCCAACAAACCAACAGTTGGAAGACTCACCTTAACACCTGTAACATACAGTATGGGTGGGGTATGTGGAGTAATGGGTGTAGACAAAACAATGAAAAGAACGCCTTATGTTGCCACAGATCATGCTGCTGTATGCGTACTCACTGAGCAGTGACTCGATGAGCACCCTGTAGGCGCTGGCGTGTCGGTGAGGCTGCCACTGGGCGCACAAACTGGTCATCCTCACCTGATACACACTCAGGTTAGTCACCCCCAGGTACACTGCAGGAAGGAAAAAGAGAGATAATTCAGTGTTTTTCCTTGAAGAGCACACCTTCTCAGTATTTACGTTTGACAGCATTCACAAATACATTCACAAATGCAAAAAATGATTCTGGAATTCAGTTCTTGAATTCTCACTTTACTCTGAATGGTGCATTTTTCCAACAAAAGTTTGAGTCTACACAGTGCATATATGTGTGTCAATGGCGATTTCGAAGATTAATGCTCCACAGAGGGGATAGTAAGGCCTATGGTATGTTTGAGGGGTCTTCAACTTCATCTCTCAGGCTATGGCAGTCACATGTGGTGGTTGCTACTAACAAGTCACACATTATTTCCACCCTGACGCCACCTTCTTTGCCTAAATTTTGATGTTATGACTCTGACACTGACAAAAATAGCGTTGAGATGTAAAAACAAACTCAAGGCTTCTTCTGAATTCTAAAAATATGCATTATAGACTTGTAGGCACCCTTCTCTACACGCTGCTATAATAATAAAACTGAGTATAACTGCACTGAGCTCGCATCTGAGAGACCACACGCCATCGTGTTTCCAGACAACAGATTTCAAAACGTATGGCCGGTTGGCTTCAAGGACGCCGATGTGCGAGTTATTTACAGACAGAGAAATATAGCTTCACTGACTTTGCTCCAGAAGTGCGGCTTATACACACACTCACAAACACACACGCACACAAACAAACCCACACACGCTCTATTTATGCAAATGGTATGTGTGCACTTTTATCGACCGACTTTTGAAAGTATCTCTTGTTCTGAGCTCAAAGACATTAGCATGCATGTTTCTGTGAGTTGGTAATGGCCTTGTACATCACAGTATATTTTACATTCCCTCTGACAAAGCAGAACATTTTCCAGTTGAGCCGAATATCTAATCTGCATTACTTTGGACTCCGTACAAATGCATAATGTATCTCTGCATAATGTTCATGTAAAAATCTCCCCATATGAGTTAATTAGAATATATGAAGGGATTCTTAATTCTGCATCTGAACGGCATAGTTGGAGCCAAATGTCACATAGTTGTGATTGAATACGCTGTTATCCATAATGTGACCACACGGGTAGAGAGCAGCTTTTATTGGTTGCTTTTTACTGTGGAAAATTTCTATTGCTTTGCCTTCAGGCTCAACTCGCTCTTCACCTCAACAGTCCAGGGCAGCGTCCGCATTACTGCTGATGTGGCACCAGTCCACCTGTCAGTCTCACGCTCCATCTCACTATCACTCATGAACATGAACTCAAGATACTTGAAACTCCTTTATTTGGGCAGTAACTCACTCCCAACCCCCAAAAGGATCAATCCACCTTTTAGCAGCAGAGCGCCCTCCGACTTTCCTGGTGCTCCACACTCGTCTGCAAGCTGTCCCAGTGCACACAGGAGGTCACAGTCCCTTACAGACAGGATGAAGAGCTCAGACACCACGAAGGAACCACTGCTCCTTCGTGTTGTAAGGTAGTTCAGGTATCTGAATGTCTCCTGGACGCCTCCCTATGGAGGTGTTCCAGGCACATCCAACTGGGAGATGACCCCTGAGCTAACCAAGAACACACTGGAGGGACTACATACTGTATCCCATCTAGCCTGGGAGCACTGCAGGATCTCCCAGGAAGGGCTGGAGGACGAGGCTAGAGAGAAGGATGAATGGGGTACCTCGCTTAGCCTGCTGTCACTGCGGCTCAAAAGAAATGCTTAATATGACCTGTATTTACATTTTACTGACAAGGAACCTTTTGTGGCACAAGTTATGACAGTCCTCCCTACAGTATGCAGCAAAGGTGGAAGTGTCATTACAAAAACAGATGCCAAAGTTTGTGGTTGCCTAAACCAAATCTAAACCATATAGATGGATGATCAATTGAGTTACTTTTGGAACAGTCATATAGCATCTTTTTTATTATTTAGCAATTGCTAAAGTGCAAAATGACAAAAAAAAACTTTATTAGGTAGCCTCAGCGTTTTTTTTTCTTTTGGTCAACAACTGTTAAGATGATGCAAAACTTAAAAATCTCTATATCAGACTTTATATTGATGGAAGCCCACTCGCTTGAAGGTTTGCCGTCAGTCTGCAAATGTGCTCTTTGTGATTTTACTGGCTCTACCTGCACCTATGCTACTATGGATACTTTTTGCTCATATTATCTTAACTTCACAACTTACTGTATCTTCTTTTCTCAATATTATGGGTTTTTTTTTGTGTTTCTCAACATTCATCCAGTTGCTTTTGACTGTTTAAGTGATGAAATCCATGAAGATATCACAAATGATCCACTCATCAGATTAAGCTTTAGTAAAAAAACAAAGATACAATATCAGCAGCTAATTCTGCTTATTGGTCCAGTCTTCTGGGCTTGTACAGTATATTTTCCAATTAGCAGAAATATGATAAGCACCAGCATTGCTAAAATGCCAGTGTTCATCCACCACTGGTTGTTTAAACTACACCCACCAAGTTTAAATTTGTACAGTGTAAAACAAAAGCCAAGTGAAAAGGCATTACAGGAAAGTCAGTCTCCTTTTTGTCCTCAACAACTGTGATACTTGTCTGGTGTGTGACATTGAAGTGTCAGTCCACTCATCTCCACTGGTCCATTGGCTTCATTAACATGCTGCTGCGCAATATGACAGACGCTCCATTCACCTCCTGGGATACCACTGGCCTCATATCATTATACTCTCTTTTCAACTCCACCCATCTCTCCATCTTTCTTCTTCTTTTCCCCATCTTGTTCAGGTTTAATCTCCTTCTTCTCTCCTCTTTCTCTTTGCCCCCCTCCCCCCAAACTTGTCCTTCAAATCAACCAAGAAGTGCTTCATTGTCATGCAGGTGAAGGAAACTGTGGCTCCAATGCAAAGTAACGTGCCTGCGATCCATTTAACGCTACATGTTTGGGCATGTAGCTAGCACTTGCATTGAGAGCTCTCACCCAGAGAGAAATGAGAATGGATGAAAGGGTGGAGGTTCAGTGTCGCGCTCAAGGACACTTCAAGAGGGCGCATGGCTTTTGTCGGTCGCTTTGGCTGTCATGGAGATCAAACCAGAGACCTTTCAGTTTCAAAAAGGGCTATTTCACCAATGGGCCAGCCTGCAGTGAAGTGGTTAATTATCATGCAGGAGAGGGAAATCCAGGCTCCTACTCAAAAGATTGTACTTGAGAAGCACTGATTGACTGAACCAGGCCAGACGCTCAAAGAGCCTCGGGAAGTGTCCACATCGCTAGTGAGATAACTTCAATCTATTGCATCTGCAGTTCATTCAAGGGCTGGGATGTAATTAGGTGAAGTTGCCATTAAAAGTGTCAGATGGATATCAAGATATTGATGTCTGCAGGCGCCTGGTTGCTTCTCTGATTAGATTAGAGGAGATTGTTTCATTCACTTGTATTCAAACAAGTGGAATGGACAGAGAAGACCGATAACAAGTTATATAAATGATCAAGTTACTGAGAACA
>NTHP01000390.1:437633-452986 GCA_003416845.1 Oplegnathus fasciatus | reverse complement strand
TTTGATGATGGTGGTGGAGAGCGCTGCCGTAACACTTTGGTCCAAAATCTCCCATAGGCGTTCAATTGGGTTGAGATCTGGTGGCTGCGAAGGCCATAGCATATGATTCACATCATTTTCATACTCAAACCATTCAGTGACCCCTCGTGCCCTGCTGAAGGGGGCATTGCCATCATTCGTTATGTTTCTCCACTCATTTATTCAGGTTTTCACCCGTCCGTCACACTATTGTATGTAAAAATTGAATGAAAACAAAACTGTTAACTCTGTTCCAATATTATGCATTATATTACATCAGACAAAATCCTTCAAATGAGCCAATCAAAAACTTCAGTTACTCGTTTAGTTAAACTACAATTTGACAAAATTTGGTAAAATATGATGTGACATTGTTCTATAATCACCGTATGATTCCACTGAAAGAAAATAAACAACTTTGAATTACTGCAGGTTTGTTCTTGGAGTTGTGAACAGACTTTTGTCTCACGTTTTCTCACAAATGTCTTGATTGTCAAAATTTCATATCATCATATCAAAAGCTAAGGAGCTGTTAAGCTATCAGTCGTTTTCGTTCGCCCAATGAGTTTAACCAAATATAAAACCATGGCACAATAATCAATCCAAACAAAAGCCAGCAGGTTAATAGAAAACGCAATTTCACAGAAATCTGCTGAGTCATATGTTAAAACGTGAAGATTTCAAATAAACAGCTGAACTTCTTTTGTAATAGCAAAGACTAAAACACCTGATGCCTTGTGAGGAAAGCAGGAAACTTGCTGCATGCTTTGTCACACTTTCGGGAACCTGCTCGTTGCTGCTGGCTGCTGTGTCTCTGGTGTTGTTTTCTGTGATGAGAAACTTCCCTGATACGATCTGAAATGTCCTGATGTGAGCCTGCGTGGATCGATGTTCAAAGCTGTGACGAACTAGGATAGCGAAGTCGAGAGTCTCAGCCATGGCTGACTGATGTGAGATTGTCTTTTGGGAACAAAAAAAGCGACACCACAACACTTTATCTGTCTACCACGTCCCTTTGCTAAATTGGTACAAATTGCCCTCTGGAAGGGACGAAGTCTGAAAACAGGAAGGATGAAATGTGGGTGAGGGAGGCAAGCAAGGAAGAGAAAGAGAGAGAAAGGGAGGGAGGGAACGGAAATTTAAAAAGAGGGGGTTGTTGACAGATTCTTCAACCAGATAGCTATTAGCAGAGAGGCCCCTCAGGCAAAGTGTTTCTCCACAGGTCGAAAAGTCAAAATGGCGCAGGTCTGAGGCACATCCCGAGACAGCAAGGGTCAAGACTACCAAACAGAGGATGTGACCCAAGCCGGCTAAAAGTAAACAATATTATAATGAGTCCTTTCTGTTTACTGACATTCTCATACGTATTCATGACTGCAAGCCGGGCCCACAGGTCAATGCAGGCTGTGCTCAGCCAGGATCCTGATCCAAGTATATAGAGCAAGGTACCAACTCTGTCAGGGCTGGGGGTTCAATTACCTCCTTTGGTCAATGGATAAAGTACTGAGACTTCACATTTCTGTCCTCTTCGCTTGCACTTTCAACTTCCTTAAATCTAAATCTAAAACTACAGAACGTATACTTTCCAACAAAGAAATGTTACAAAGAGACACCGAACATCTCCACCCTCTCTGCTCTTCCAAGCGTCCAGCAGTCAAAGCGAGGTCACGGCTAAGCTTACAGCTTGAGGCGACAGGGTAAGAGCTGCAACTGCAAGGCCAATACCTGCCGTGTCAAAGGTGAGCCATCACACCTTAGGGGTTCATGTGATAGATTTATCTGCGCTCGGCTAATTTACACGCGAGGGGGGGTCAAAAGGTCAGCTGCCTCTGATTCCACCGCTCCACGACGGCACGACAGCTTGTGAAACAAATTTTTTCATGTCCAGCTCACGTGGATTCCACGTAGTCATCCATGTGGAAAGTTTAACAGGTACTGTAGTGAACATGTACCTAAAGTTATTTACCTTTAAATCATACAATGCCTCTTGTAATAACCATGCTACCTCTATTAATTTATGTAACTTGTAGAAACTAGTAGAAGATGGTTTTACTTTCTAAACACGCGGTGAGAAGCATGCTACTAAGCAACAAGTTTTTCTCTCCAAATGTAATTTGATGAGCTTAGTGTACGCTCAGTAGATCATTAAATTATTGGAACTCAAAATTTTAATTACAGGACCTAAAGTGAAAATTATATGATCGGAAATGGTTTTGAATGTAATAATTAGAAATAATTAACTTCTTCGGAACTAATCAAACAATTTAAGTCGACTTGAAAGTGACAAATATCTCTGTATACGGTGAGTTAATGTTTGTTAGTTTGCTTACTTGCAGAATACAGAAATAGCTCGCTTCTAACAGGTTAAAACAAAAGGAAAGAATCGTATATCGACAACAGATGTGCAGGCAAACCAAAAAAGCCAACTTATCATCAGGGCTTATCATGTGGCTTCCTTTAAACGAAAAAAGATCAGTTGATTTCACATCCTTTGCAAATGTCTTTTAGCAACAAGCTAATTACAAGTTAATACAATATTTTGTATCATATGCCGGTCTCTCATTTTGCCTCTTTATATTTTCATTGCTTATTTTTGTATGAGGCATAAGGTCTCCAGAGAGGTTCAGAGTTATGGCCAGTGTTATTTATCTTATTTTGTCGTATTAATGTTTAAGTGACTCTAGGTTTTTGCTTTGCAACCTCTCAAGAGACTATCAAATCAGAGATGTTTTAAATAGCGTCGCACAGACAAAAAGAACACATTGTGACTCCTTGATGGCAAATCCAGGGCTTTCTACACTTAGACATAATGAGAAAGAGGACGACTGGCACCCCAAGCTAATAACAGCGAGCACCTAATTTCTCTCCGAAACATGAAAGAGGAGCGAGCTGGTTAGGATGCAGCTGCAGATTCCTCTGAGCCCCAGACGACGTTTCTAATCTCATGTGTCTCCTGTCATCCTGGTCACATGACATCTCTAAAACCTGAGTCAAACACCAGTGGCAAATTCTTCAAAGTGTTTGTTCTAACAGTGTTTGAGGGAAAGTGAGTACTACTAACAGCGCATGCTTTCTCGTGTTAGCAATCACTGGGGAGCCCTTGAGCAAGGCACGGAGCTCCAAATTGCACCACTGAAGCTTCTCAGGGACTGAGTGCTCTGCTCTCAGGTGTGAGAATGTCTAACAATATAAATGTGAAGCACAGTGGTGCCATAAACAAGCTCACTCAGCACAAAGAGCGTCCCAGGGAAAATAAAGGTTACAGATAAATTGTAAATCCACTGTCATATGCACAGTTTGCAGAAAAACAAGTGTTGCAATGCTACAAATCTAAAAGTAGTTCCTTTGAATAGTCTATAGTATCACGCCAGATAATTATTTTTCACATAGAAATCTCCAAAGCATACAAATTAATCTTCTGCTGTTTGCTGTTGTTATTGGCCAGCTCAGCCTCTGGAAAGGAAGTCTTCTGGAAATGATCTGGCTGGATGGGCGTCAGTTACAAGCTCACAGTAAATTAATGCACCTCATAACTGTCGAAATAAATCTAAACAAGGACAGGGAAGCCTGTGAATCACAGCTCATTCCAGCCTTGTCTTACAGTAAGAAATAAATGGCTCTAGAGTGCAGAGGAAGAAATACGGCTCCATATCGGGGGTGTTTCTGCGGTCAGCATCAAAGATGACTGTCGAGTCTGCAAAGGAGAGCGCTATACTCCTTTGAAATCTAATTTATGGGGAGATTGAGGCCAAAGTGCTACTCCTGATTTGTCTTCATCAGGCTGTAAACAAAAATCCTAAATGTTCAACTCAGCATGTCTTCAAGGCATTCTTAAAGTTTCAACTGTCTGTGCTGCTGCTATGTTGTCTATGGCATCTTGACAACTATTCCCATTTACCGATGCTATTACCACTGTGAGTCTCAGCCTGGGGACTGTGATTGAAGGAGCTGGCTTTCAGGTTTCAGGTTGTTGAATCCGACGTGGCAGTTAATAATTTGTATGTGAATGTCTGAAAAGCAAGAAAGCCTGAAAGTGTCAAGAGAGCAAAAGTCCATTTTTCAGGGTAACTATACCCTAATTTAATGTCATTTAGATCTCAGAAACCGTTTTTCATCCAACACATCAAACTCAACATAACTACTGCTTCCTGTGCAAAATCACTCCTGGAGAGTTCAAAGCTGAGCAGCTCAGACGTCTTACTTTAGAAAGAGTGCTAATTTACCCAAAATACAGTATAAAAACTGAACCCAGCTTTCAGATGTTTGTATTCAACAGCTTTCTGCATGTCTGACTTTAGATCTTTATTTGCAACCTTACTGTTTGTTAGATCTCATTTTTTGTTGCAACAAACTGCTGTCTAGTAAAATTTAACGCGTTTCCACTTAAGATTTGATCAAAATTAGAGAAATAGAAATAGAAATGGAAATAACTTCTGATATCGTCTCCAACCTGTAAACTGTATATCACACACAGCTGTCCGAGTCTAGACTATTATTTTTTACAGAAGAAATGAACCCATAACGACACGGGAACGGCTCAGTACGACACGCGATAAAATCCGATTGCTCCCATGAAGCACTGGGCGGTGAGAGCAGTGCCCGAGCAGCAGGGTTAGCACCAAGCAGATGAGCCGTGATTTTGACACATCTAGAGATGGAAGTTTGACTTCTCCTCTGTTCTGTTTCATCAGTCCACACGCTGCTGGGAAAATTGTTTTTCTCAGCCAACGGGGGAAATATGAAAAGAGCAGGAGATTACACAGCAGAGGTAACGGTTCAGTATGCCTACATTTTAGAAAAACCATGACAGGAAAAAGGAAAAAAAGAGCAGATAACCCATTTTATGTTTGATGTTTGACACCTCATGTGTTTAGTAAAATCATTTTAATCATAATGAGGTAATCAGAGGAGTTAAAATAACCTGGATTTATATCGTTGGTTATTTCATTGTTTTCACATCATAATGTAATTCCAAAATGATCAACACTTCCTTGTGTAATTATCATCTAACAAATGAGAACACTGTGGCTTGGCTTAAATTTATAACAGTGACAATGTTAGTGCTTGTGTTCCCACCCCATCCCGGGCTCTTGACTGAGTGTGTCTTTTCCATCAGCCTTTCAAAAATCAATCATCATCACTAAAACAAATCAGAAACTCTGAAAGCGTCAGCTCAGTTGTTCTATTTTGTGCCATAAAGCGTTCCAAAAGGTACTGCTGTAATGCTCCTCAGCTACTGATTTATGTAAAATCAAAGATGATCCAACCTTTGTGCAGTTCGTGGAAGTTCCATCCGTTTTTTGCTCTTACACATTTATAGCAGCAAAGTGCATTTTGCACTTGTGCCGACTACAAGCACATACTAACTACACGGAAGAAGAAAAGTAGTTCCACTGACAGAAACTCAAAGTGCAGAAAATCCAAAGAAGACATCACTCTCCTCCACAGTTTGCTTGATTGATTGACTGGAGTGCAGAAATACCACAGTGATGAGCGCAGAACAAAGACGAAAAAAGGAAACAAGACAGCTGACTTTAATCTAATGATGTAGAGTAACGTAAGACTTGTTAGCAGGTACTGTAAATACACACAATCCGGTGTAATTCTGCTTTTGGATCACTCCCAATGGTTGAAGGTGAGTGATTTTACATGCAACACTATTTACAGTATGTTCAGAGACGCACTGCTGGCTTCAGAGCTACAATCCATCACTGTGACATAATAATTAGTGATTTAAAAGCGGTGTAATGTCAGCAGGCATGAAGACAAACTGCATTTACAGAAAACATCACCTTACAGGCACTGGTGCACCATCTTTGGACCAGCAAACATTTGTTTCGCTTGTCTAAAATATAGTATTATAATGTGCACTGTTCAAAACAATAACCTTTTGTTAAGAGACTAATCCTCACATTACTGAGCTGGCTGCACCGCGGGACGAAAGATAAATGCAGTAAATGCATATGAAATCTCTCAGCGGCAGATGAATCACCACCTGCCACACTTTTTCAGACAAGATAACATTTACAAATTGTGTACTCCACTTGCCACCACACACATCTTTTTAGTCAGCGAGTCAATCAAATCAATGAACAGGTTGAATCTGAGACCCTCCCACTGATAACAAGCACGAGCTGTGTTAATTAAAGCCACTTATTTGTAACTTCTGCAGAGGTGAAGTCGGTCTGAGTGAGCACTCTTTTTCTTTCAAAGCTCATTGGCCACACTGCCCACATCTTTGTTGCTATGCAGCCTGTACAATGAACTAACCTTGAAATTTACTGCTATTACGCCGGTAACAATATTTTTATGTCAACCACTGCAAGAGATAAGACAACAGTAACGACTAAATATCAATCTTGCTGGTTTTGTTTCTTTACTACAATCCTTTCTGTCAGTGTGTGCTGCAATAATTAATACTACTACTACTATTACTACCACTGCTATTGCTACAAATAATACTACTCATTTTATTACTACTCCTACTATTAGTGATATTGACTCAAATTCTATTACCAAGGTAAATAATTATTAACAGCTGCATTATTTTGCAGATTTGAAGCCACCTAAAGCAAAACATTTATACCAAACTAAATAAGAACTGTTAAATTGTAGACAAACATTTATATATTTTAACACTAAATCTGTTTTTCTGCCTTCATAATATGTTTCAAGTACTTGATTCTGTATATACATACAGAGAAAACAGAGTATATCAAGTATTCTGGATTTCTTTACAGTGTTTTGTTTCGCTTTGAGAGCCATTGTCAGCTGAACCAGATGAGCTAATCTTGGACGCTGTCTGAATATAAGACACAGTGGTGTTAAAAATGGTGAAGGTGATGTAACTTTGTCATAAGGTGATATTAAACCTGCCCCACTGTGACGCGCAGGTCGTACAAGTGACAACACACCTGTCACCGACGTGCTGCCGCCAGCTCTTGTTGTTTTCACAGGTACGTCGCCACCTCTGGGGAATGAGTTCACACTGTTTTCTACACAGAGCTGTGAAGAGGCACTCTGAGTGAGAGAGAGTGTGTGTGTGTGTGTGTGTGTGTGTGTGTTTGTGTGTGTGAGACAGGGAGGGAGACAGGCAGACAGGAAGTGTGAGGAGAGACAAACCGCGTTCAGTCATTTTGGCTTTTCACAACAAGCCGGAAATGAAAATCTAACTCTAGCAGTCGTTTAAACTGGAGGGAATATGCTTCCATCAAGCTTTTTTGTATATTCTGTATTTACGCGAAATAATAATTAAATAATAATGGAAATATCACAAAAAAACTTTTAAAAAAAAGAGGGCACAAGATGTGAAATAACACTAATGGATAGTGCTGTGACAATAAGGGATGGGAATTGATAAGAGTTTATTTACATCAATGCTTTTACCGATTCTGGTTATCGGTCCCCTTATAGATTCGTATTGATGATTCATGTGGAAAAGAAGAAGGCCTACACAGGTTTTCAGTGTCAACCCAACTGTTTTATTATCTCTGAACACAGTGTGTTTGTACCGCATTCCTTTTCATTTAGGTTTTCTTAGTAAAAGAAAAATTCTGCTAAGCCTGCCTGTGTGGCGCTAATGTTACTAGGACATGTTACAGGACATTTACCCTCGGTAACGGACGTGCTGCTCGGTGTTTCCACTGTTGTAAAAGTAGCGTGGCCCATTTGGAGAATAGCCAGTGCGTGGTGAGTGTGCGGTCGAGTGAGTAATGTAATCGACTTCGGCCCTGGAGGCGGAAACACTAACATCACCCTTACTTGAAATGATCATTTTACAGAAATTACAAGTAGCACTGTTGTCATCTTTCTTCGTGAAATGAAGCCGCGCTTTGGACCGTTTCTTCCTCTCTCCGCCATGACTCCTTCTTGTTGCAAATGTCCAGCAGCACAGACGCACGAGTTTGACGTCATTGTTTTGCGGTCAGCAAACTATGCCGACATCTATAAAAGGAACTGACAAGCTCGGAGGCATATGGTTCCAATGACGATCGGACAATTTGGAACCAGTTCTCAACCGTAACAGGCTCTCGATTCCCATCCCTAGTGACAATGTGACCTAGCGGTTTCGCGTTTAACCACCATTTATTCCATAAATTCTATTAATTATTAATAATTATTACCTATTAATTACTGAAAGTGTGTGAGAGTCAGAAATGCATTTGCTTTGTGGCAGAAATACATGTAGTTCAAAAAATGTATTTCCATGACACGCTCCCCTCATATGCTCATCTTCCATATGGACGGGATACCTGCACCACACAACCAACCACAACCAACCACGGTCAGATCCCGTGACGCAGCCACAGTTCCAAGCAACAGAAAGGAGACAACGTGACGTGTTGCAGGTTTTATGTTCTACTAAACTACAGTAGGAGCTCCTCGAGATCACTGTGGTTGTTTGTTCTTTAACCATCTCTTTACTTAGACCTGTTTTTACTCAGAATAGGTTGATGGTCAGTGACGTCGTATTGACTAACGCTACAGGAAGCTGGACCTGGTTCACAATAAAAGCGGTTGACCAGTAGAAGCTTTAATTGTTACCATTAAAATTTTATTAGTCATGTTTTCAGAGTTTAACAATAAAAGACTGAAACAAGCAAATAACAGGACCGCTGTCGTCATAATCCCAACAAACAACTCCGACGAAAAGGAAATTAGATGAATTGTTTGTCAAATAAGGGACAACAGGAGAAGGAGATGACAGGAAGCAGAGACGGATAGATGGATGGCCAGGAGAAAATGACTTATCATGCAAGCAAATGTGCAAGGACAAATACAACTCATCTGCCAGTCAAATAAAGAGATGGAGAAACTAAAAGAGAAAGGAAGGCCTTGTCAAAGGCAAAATGAAAGAAAGCAAAAAAAAGACCAAAGAAAAGAAAAAGGGGAAAGACAGATACTGTGAGAAAAAGTTTGAGAAGGAGAGAGAACAAGAACGGGAATGAGCTCGAGAAAAGGGTGAAGCTGAAGTAAGATAATGACACCGATAAAGAAAAATATAGTGATAAAGGGAAAAACAAGGGAGAGAAAAAGAAAGGAGAAAGTGAAAGCCTGTGACAGAAAAAAGAAGGAAGGAAATAGGTGGCAAAAGAGCAACAAAGAGATAAAAAGCAAATGAAAGTTTGAGATAAAAGTGAAAGAAAAAGTAAAAAAAAAAGGATGAGATGGGAAAAATGAGAGTAAAGAACCAGAGAGAGTGAGAGAGAAGAAGAGTCTTTTCTCTCTGTTAAACCTGGAGAAGGACAAACCGACAGCGACAGTCAGATCTGAAAACTCTGAGGGAATTACACATCGACCAGATATTTACAGCATAAACACAAAGACGAAAACAAACAAATAAACAAAGAGAAAAGGAGAAAATAATTACAGCCATTGACAGGTACACTGGATGGTAGATGGCAGATGGAGAACGTAAACACAAGGACAGGACAGGAAGTAAAAGACAAAATGAAGAAAACAATTACGTACAGCATCACAACGTGTTGAGCAGAATACTGTAAATGAGTTCTCCGCACGGAGTTCAGTCGATTCAGTCGCCGTTTTCAAATTGACAAGTTAGAAAACTCCTGAGCACACGTGTGCAGAAATGTTTTGTTTGAAACGGTGTACAGACATAAAATCCAGCGCAATTAAAGAGAACAGCGTTTCCCACAGAATTAGAATCTATTCGCGGTGGTAGCTGACATAATACCGTTTAAAAGGTGCTCCACTGCAAATATTTTAATTGCCAAGTACTTTGTGACAAATAAATAATATAATAATATGCCTCTACATTTCTCTCTGTTTGCTGTCCATCTCACCTGTTGATTCTGCTCTAGCTGGCTCTCCTCCTCCTCCTCCTCCTCCTCCTCCTCTCCTACATCTCTCTCTTCATTAGCTACAGCTATCCCTTCCTGATCCTCTCTTGCTGCTTCAGCTGCCACGGCAGCACTGCCTGAAGCCTGGAAATATTCTAAACAAAATAATTGGATAGCTAATCACACTGGTTGGACTTTTCAGCTTTCCCACACGTGTTTTCTTAAGTTTCTAGGTGCTCTGCTTTCTCATACCTCTGATCCAGCTGTCTTTTCGCCTCCTCAGGACGAGCCCTTTTGAGTGATTCTGGATTGAGGGAGCAAACATTCAGCATATAAGTTAAAGAATTAATATTACAACCCAGCTGTATTCTAACGTTAACTTCCTTACATGCCTGCTACTAACTTATTTGAAGCGTTGGGTCTCTGAGATTGACAGCGTTGTGTTCAGAACATACATAGACCAACTTATCCGAGTTAACTTGAATGCATCAGTTTTGGACAAATTTGTGCAGAGGTGTTCATGATACTAACCATTCGTGAACTCTGGATTGATTCTATAGGTTGTTTGCAGTCACATGATTCTGATGACGCACAAAACCCAGATGGGGGTCAGGAAGTGAAAAGCGGAATGGACGAGATGGAGAAAAGCCCGCGCTGTGCTAGTTTAGATGTTAAGTTACTTTACCTTTGACGAAGCGGTCACCGCACACACGAGCATTATCCGACTCCGCTCCTCCCGACCGCAGGCGAAGGTTCGCAAGTCATTTTTTTTGCCACCGTTTTTCAGTCTATTTCTTCCCCTCTTGTGAATAACAAACAACTTTAGGTGGGCTACTCAATAAAATCTCCTTGTGATTTCTCGGTTTGATCGATTTGAGCAACCACAAACTTATGGTTGCTCAAATCGGTATTTTGCGAGCTTGTGATAGTACTTCCTTTGTAGAAAATCACTTCCTTTCCTGACCCCCATCTGCAATTGTCACCACAGCAACACAGTAACGTGACGTCATATGCAAACAACCTATTAAGGAATTCGGCCAGCTGATCGTGTTTTCACAGTGTGCACGAAGAGGAGGACCCCTAACCCCTAACCCTATTCACAGACAGGTCCGTTGTCAATGTGTTTGTCAATGCGCTGCGCACAGCCCTACAGTGAAATAAGTGGCAGGCCGTCACAATATCAAAAAAGAAATCAATGTATGGGAAACACTGGATGAATATGGATAAAAATGTGTGAATAGCCTGAGATAAACACAAGCTTCATGTACTTAAACAACAAAGAAATTGTCTTGGAAACCGAAGTCCATGTTTGGGTCGGCATCACTTATGTGAGCCAATGGAAACCATGCTATTCCACGTTTCCATTCCAAGTTTCATTTTTAAAATCACACAATGGACTGTCTGAGAGACCACAGCCTCAAATCGTATTCCGCAGACACGTGGATGAGCTCACTCACTAATTCTCTACAGCCTGGATGACATTAATCTGGCACCTTCACACACCATCCCTCAGCTCAGTGTCCCTAATGACTGACTTTGTGAATGACCCTTTATGCCACACCACAGCTAAAAGTGCACCAGCTCCAAACAATCTCTTTTAATTCACCCGCACATTCAGCAGTGCGCAAATCTGAACAAACCACAAACTGTCCTTTTTCTACCGTTTCCAACCAGACGACCAGATGACAAACAGCACTGAGCGTTTCCATGCAGCTGGCTTCATAACGCAGCCCTCCCCTGGTCTTTCTCGCTGTTACCCCCCTCATCTGTCTCCCTGCATCCCTTCATTTCTCAGGTCTAAACGAGGTTGTCACAGTGTCAAATAGAAGGTGATGGAGCTTCAGCTGCACTGAACCCCCACCCCCCTCTCCCTCTGTCTCTCTCTTTGATTTCACTAAATCAACATCTCTTCTCCTCCTTGGCCTTCCCAGCGCCCCGCACAGATGATTTATTGGTTCATCATTCCTCTTTATTTGTGGTGTAGCAGATTGACATCACATTGAGTTGCTGTTTGTACATGCTGATGTGTCCTTCTTCTTCATCTGTGGCCTGTTGGATGAAGGCCAGTGTGTGTCAAAGGCTTTTCCAGTAGCTCAGGCAAGTGTTTTTAAGTCTCTAAAGCTTCGTTCATGTCTAATATCATATATGCAAGTTTTACGATGCAGTGTGAATAATGGGAATGATGTTACCCATGTAGCATTATTACTTAGCCACAAAGTGCTAAGTGTAGTTTTGGGAACAATTGGTTAATTTATGCAGAGTATTATAAACACATCCCTGCATAACAAGCAGGTACCAATGGGCTTTCTTTTAGGAGGCCACTTGTGTATTTCATCTCATTCAGAAATCAGCTTCACACCCTGAGTCTGCCCCACATCGGAAGTCTCTGTTTAATGAACACTTCAGTCAGTATTGATGAACACTGGACCAGATGTGAGCTTTATTACCATTAAATTAACTTGTTTCTGTATTTTCCTCCACTCTTTTAACATCAACCACTGTTAAAATGCCACCAATTCCTCTTACATGCTACAGTAAACACACATGGAGCATGCAGCACCGTCCACCTGCACCTCCACAATTTGACACCGTTAAGATGTTATCTATTCATACACACACTATTTTCATTATTTCAAATCTTCTTGAGTCAAGCTGCTGTAATAATCTACACTTACATTTCAGTCGTGTAGACTTACCTCGAACTTCGTTTTCTTTACTTTTTCTTTGGCCAGATATTTTCTTATCTTGTCAGGAAAACATTTTTGATTTTGGCCAAGTTCATCTACCATGCAAGTAAAATAACAGGCGCCACCCAGTCCCAACTATCTGATATCAGCACCTGAATAGTTTAGAAGGAGACCCGCCCTCGTCACACAGGACCCTTTACACCCCCTTCATAACTCACCCTAACTCTAACCCCTCCCATCAGGTTGCTGATATAAAGTCCCTCCAGTCAGAACAAACACATTCAAAACAAACAAAATTCTGTCCAACTTTAAAAATAAGCAATGAAAGACTCTGCACGCCAACACAATTTGTTTTTCGCTCTGTGTGTTCTGGATGATTTTACTTGTGAGCCACGCCACAGGTTACTGTTCATTCCCTGATGATTCTGATTGTGTTGAGGCAACGTTAAAGGCTGATGAAACGAGATAATTGTTATATTTTGTTTCGAAATAAAAAAAAGGTTTTGTAGAAAAATATGTTTATATTCCTCAAACGAGATCTCAAATGACATCCAGCTCTGCGCAGCGCGTATGTGTTTGAGAAAGAAGACAATTTGCTAAACCATAAAAAAACTAGTTATCTATCTTCATATGACAGATATTCACACTAAACAAATGTCCCTTTCTACACATCGACATTTGGCTGAATAAGGAATAAACAACATAAATTCAGTGTCATCCCACCATGTGCACAGCACCATATTGTGTACACAAGAAAAAAAATATGAACAAATCCACATCCACACATGTCCAACTATTGACATATGCAGCAGTGCAAATCCACATCTTGACTGTCCTTGTGCAGCTGCACGTTGCCACAGTTGAGACACTGCTCATGCTGACAAGTTTACCCAAGCCTGACTTTCCTTCCACACCAACTGTCTCACTGTAGATACATTCTCGCTACAGAAAAATGAACTGTCCAAGTAAACTGAAAACTTGCCACAACTTGGTATTTCATAATTCTCATCGTATATGAGAAAAGAAACGTCCGAACTGCTTCACTGGAGAAGCAAAAAACATGGACACTAAAACTTATTCCAAAGTTTTTCACAGTTTTCTTTTTTTTTTTAATTTCTAAAACACTTACATGCATTCTTAATTTTAACCTTTAATGCCTGATTTGCGCGTGTATTTTAGGTATTCAGCTGCTGCTGGTATCCAAATCTACCTAACAACAGGAAAAGCATCCGCACAGCCCAATCAGGGAATTACAAATGTGCTGAGGCATTTATTGACACTGAAGAAGCTCCCTGACGCTTGCAGCAATAGTTTCATATTGCACAGATTGGAGTGTGTGGATGCTTTTCCTATCATTACACATTGTCTCATATATCTGGTTCTTAGTAGTGGATGTCCAGTAGACTAATTCAGATCAACCTTCAAAGACCACAACAGAAGTGAAAGCAGGAGTGACCACATGTAACAGTAAATATGTGATATAAAGAACAGCTGAAACGAGGAGTTTCTGAAATGTGGGGTTTTACACTGTTACGTGTATCTTGTAGATGTATTTTGATGAACGTCTTGATGAGCATCATTTTACCGTACCGCAGACTGACTGGAAACAATCCTAATCCACCTCATTCAGGCAGACTGTTACATTATCTTAATCAGCACCCTTGTTTAAAAAACAGCTTTCAAATCTCCAAATTATTACGCAAATTCTGACCACACAGCCCGTGTGAAAGCACCCTGGTTATAAACACAGGAATTTAAAGCAGAGTTGTCCTGAACAAAGAGGAGAAAACTATTGCTCAGCAAGCTACCTCGGGATAAATACAGGTTAGAAAAGTACACAATTCAGTCTCCAAATACTTGTGGAGAAGCCTAAATGAACTGTGTGACTCAATTTTATGTGACACATACTGTATTCTGTCCTTTCCTCTCAAGTACACGAACATGAGGTCCAAGCTGTGATTTTATTATTCCTGCCTGTCCTCTGCTGACACAGTCTAATTATCATGGCCTGAACAAATGGACCAGGAATTAGACCTCAATAAATGGGTCATGTCAGTCCTACACACACCACACACACCACACACACCACACACACCACACACATATACAGATCGGCCTTGTGCTCAGAGCGAGTGTTTCTGTAATTGAAAGGTCACAAGTCCAAGCTCTGAAATAGAGACCGCGCCTTTGACCAAGACACTGAATGTCAAGCGCAGGGAAAAACTGTGATTTTACAACTTGAACTTTTCAACTACTTTTAGAGTCATTCCTATAGGATGAGATTTTACTCTGCAGGTTGTTTGTCGAGGTAATAAGACGCAGTGATTCCAGTCAGAACACGTTTAAAACCACAGATTTGGATTGGTTTAACTGGAAATTAAACCAAATGATCAATTTCATCATTGTCTGTTTGATCAATTGGATTGTCCAAAACAGAAGAAAATGCAAGCCAAGTTCTTCCTTCACTTATTACTCATTAACTCTGCATGGGAACGTGGCTTTTGAGCAGTAACTGTTTTGTCTTTTTTGTTCGAGTGAGCAGAAAGCTCCGAGAGTTCAAAGTTGGCAGAAAAACAATAAGTAAACACTGATGTCGTGAAGAAGATGATGATGTTAATTTCTTCATTTCTCTCTGAATCTAACGTTCCCACAAACACCTGAACTTACCACAAGGGCTCAGAATAGTCCCTGCTCATAACCGCATTAACAAACAACAACTGTATAACACTGTAAAGAAGAAGGTGACTAAATGATGGATTACCGATCTGCAGAAAGTCTATGCAAGTTGAGTTCTATAGTGCAGTGAAATCAGCTGAACCAACAGCTGCCTGCGTGGAAGAAAATCTAA
>NTHP01000390.1:417546-434011 GCA_003416845.1 Oplegnathus fasciatus | reverse complement strand
GTTTTGAGGGAGCATGCGATTGGCATGCTCAGGGTCAGGGTCTGGATGCTCTGGATGGATGTTCCAATTGCAGCCAATATCCAGCAACTTCGCACCGCCATGGAGCAGGAGTGGGCCGACATTCAACAGGACACGATCAACTCTATGCAGAAAGAGATGTGTCGCACTGCATGAGGCAAATGGTGGTCACACAAGATACTGACATTTCTGATCCATGAGCCCCCCCCCCACAGATAAAACTGCACAGTTTAATCAGCATCCTGATATGCCACACCTGTCAGGTGGATGGATTATCTTGGCAAAGGAGCTGATTTAAACAAATTTGTGAACAAAATTTGAGAGAAATATACCTATTGTGTACGTAGAAAAAGTCTTTTTTATTTCAACTCGTGAAAAATGAGAGTGAAAACAAAAGTGTTGCGTTAACATTTTTGTTCAGTGTAATTTCAACTCCAGCCTGAAGAACTCTCGACTCAGAAAAGGTGAAGATGAAAATCATTCTAAAGAAATCTGTTTTTTTATAATGTTTATCTCACTTGAGGTAATTGCACATCATGTTTGAGCCCAACTGTATTTGCTAAACTAGAGCCGGTCTGATAAATCGGCCAGGTCCATATATTAGTCGATGTTAGCTCATTGCAGATACATCGGTATCGGCGTATATGCCTGAAAACGTACAGACATGCCAAAGATATGTTTTCAAACAGCTGGTAAAATCGGTATCAGCCTCAAAAATCCTTTAATGCTTTGTTGCATGCGACTACGTTTGCTTAGATTGATCATAAAGGTAACCGTAAACACCTAACCACACTAATAACTAAGTGAAGCTGTGTATTTAGCCATATTTTGACCAAAAATACAAGTATTTGGAATATATGGATGAACAATGGATAAGTGGGATATGCTCCAGGAGCTGTCTGATAACACCACAAAACTGGGTCACCATTGGAATCCACTGTAACTACTGTGAATCCAAGCTAATTACAGCTGCCACCTTGTGTGAAGTTGCATGCTTCAAACTCTTTAGAGCTGCCTTTCGAGCCTACAGGGGTTGATTATTTAATACTCAAAACTTACAGCAGAGTATTCCTTTAAGACATAAACTACAAAGCCTGGCAGCCTTGTGAGCAAGTTAGCTGTACTCTGTGAGTGCCTACTGTAGGTGACCTGCAGAGACAAGCGTGCAGAAGAGCAGACATACAACAACACCACCAGCAGACACACGAGCAACCAAATCTTCAGACTGACAGCCATGCAGGCAGGCAGGCAGGCAGGCAGGCAGGCAGGCAGCTGTTAAAGGTCTGATCAGCAGCAAGGCAGCAGCCCAAGAACAGGCCTGTGAGGCTATAGCTGTGGTATTCAGCAAGTGTGGGCAAGGAGCGGACTGTCAGCTATGAGCACGGAAAAGCAGACGCAGAGAGGTGAAGCTGTGAGAAAGGAGGAAGAAAAATGGTGCTGAGACAGGGCTGAAAGTGAAAACTGACAGAGAAACAAAGAAGAGAAGGGAGAGGAGAGGAACACAGGGTGGAAAAAAGAGGACAGCAGATCATATAATCATGATTATCATGATAACCGACATTTTAATACGCCATTGAGGGGAGGGCGCAAAATTGAATGTAACACTTCAATCGAAAAACATTCAATACTTTCATCAAATGTGATCCGCAATTTATATTCTCATCATCTACAGAAGGAGTACATGTATCTGCACGGTATCGATTAGAGCAGGTAGAAGAAGAAAGAAGACATGCCTTTAGGTAACAAACTCACACGTTTTGAACAGTCGAATGCCACCTAAACCGCTTCAAGAAACATCATCTACTCTCCCTCTAGAGCTGAGACGAGCAGATAAATAAACCTGTAAGTATCAGTGTTCATCTTCATATCATGATCGGAGGGAATTTTTCAATATTAAACTTAAGACTGCTGCTGAATTCACAGTTCAGGTATCACGGCAACCAAAGAAAAAATTGGAAATTTTGCAGGAACTACAGTATATCTATCTAAATTCATCTTACATACAAATACGTCATAAATGTTTTAATAAGGAGGAAACGGAAGAGAAGAATGAAAAATAAATACTGGCAGAAGAGCAAAGATCGAAGAAAGTAATGAGAAAAAGTGATAGCAGTCGAGAGAGAAAAGCAGAAAGCTGATGAAAAAGGAGAGCTGGAGGGGATGATGATGAGGTTGTGTTGAAGGAGTGCATGTGTGTGCGTGTGTGTGTGTGTGTGTGGAGGGAGGTCAATAAGACGAGCAAAGATGGTGGTGGTGGTGGTGGTGGTAGGGCGGAGTCAAATAAAAAAAAAGGAATGCGTTTTATCACTGGTTGGCTCCTCTCTCCCCCATCTGTCCCCTTTAGCCTGCGGCCAGTTAGAGCAGTTTGAAGAAATAGCAGGTGACTCATACAAACACACACACACACACACACACACACACACACACACACACACACACACACACTCTATACCCTTACTTCAGACACACACAAACACGCAAAATGAATGCATGTGCAGGAAGTACACTTTCCTCATGCACACTTACTCAGGATTAATTATATGACTCATCGGTTTCTCTCACCGCACACAAAAACACACACACACACACATATATATATGTATATATATATATATATATATATATAAATATAGTGTAAAATATAATGTCATGTTCACTGGTTCAACATTCAGCACTTCAAACCTGAAAGGAAAATGTCAAACAGCATCCTGCAGCGTGATAAAACAATATAAACTAGACATTAACTTGGAGGAAACAAACAGTGCAACAAAAGTCAGCCATATCTGGTACAACTAGCAGGATCTATCAGCTATAAAAGAAGCCCCTCGCAGTCAGCAGGCTTGTTATGTCACAGCGTCCACAAGCAGCTTAAATAATCGTGAAACTGAAACCTGCAACACAGACTTTTTCGTCTTCACATCAGAAAGGAGAACACGTTGAACAACTGAGTAAACAGACGTCAGTTAAGTTAATTTAAATAAGCACGTCAATAAGAATCCTCTAGACTTCCCGGAACAGGTGAAATACTTTTCACTCACAGCACACTGCAGCATTATTTTAATGTTTGCTCAATTCTTATTTCTCCAGCTCACAGGTGACGTCAACAGTCCCGATTCCAGTTGTAAAAAATCAAACAGGTTCTACGTAATTTCTGCTAACCAATTTTCTGGGTGAAAAGCTGAATCATGTAGTGTTTCATTTCCACCACAGGGAAGCCACAGAGCATCAGCATTAGCTTTAGCCTGTTTATCTAATTAACAGTGAAGGAATACGATGGCACATGAGTGCAGAGTCCTTCTCATTAGTGTTTATATTAATGGGAGCAGGCTGTAATTCCTCACTTGCACACATAAACACACACACACACACACACACACACTAGCCAAGGTGCAATTAGTGGGAGGAGGGGGTTGTAATTGTTTAGTCTGCTGACAGAAATTGAATTGATGCAATTTTGATAATCGATTAGTTTGTAACAATCGAAACATTTGCTGATCTCAGCTCTTTAAAAGAGAGAATGCATGATTTTTGTCTGTTTCATATGTATGTTAATTGGACACACAATAATCAAAAATCAGAATCAGAATCAAATTCATTGCCAAGTAGGTTTGCACATACTATGTTTATATGTCATGCACCAATATATCAAGTCAAATTCCTTGTAAGTAGAAAAAATATAAGAAGGGAAAAGGTGACAGCAAGTACTGCGAGTCAGAAGCAGAGCTTAAATATATAAAATAGACAATAAAATTAAGAAGTAAATCATAAAAGTTTTGACAGACTTGGTTAATTTCTTTATTTAACTTGTCTTAATTCTCTCAGCTGCTCTTTATATTAGCGACAGACCAGTTTGGTTAAATACACAAACTGAACTTCTCCCTCTTTTCCTCCCCCCCCCTCCTTCCTTTACTCCCCCTGAATATTATGAACTATTTCTGACACTCTGGCCAAATGGCGACTCTTCTTCTCGCCAGAGGCGAGGCAGAGGCCACGCGACACGACGGGCCACGGGATCTTTGACAAACACCACCAACTGTTACTATGTCGGTCCCAGTCAGACCTCGCTCTCACTCTTCCACTAATGGCCTGCCTCCTCCAGTGACAGCTTCTGCTGCTACACTTCTTTATATCTGTTACTCTGGTAAACTGGAGGAGACAGCTTGAGAAAGAGAGAGAGAGAGAGAGCGAGAGAGAATGGAGGCAAGAGAGAGATAAGCAGTAAACAGAAAGGAGAGAACGAACAAACACAAACAAGCAGGTGATTTTCACACCAGATTAAACTCTTGCTTCTGACTGAATTATATAACAGGTTCTCCATTCTGGAACTTATATGAATGATAAAGAATACGAGCTGTAACATTATTTTACATATTGTTCTTACTAATAACTGGTGTTTTCAAACTAAATAATCATGACTTTGAATGTTGCTGATGATGTACTTTTGTGTAAGATTGTGTTCACGTTGCAGTTTTCTAACATTTGCACAAAACAGGCCTTTATTTTCAACTGAAATTAAGAAAGAAATGCAGATTTTTTTTTTTGTAGGCGTCAAATCCTTCAGTTATCTACATGAATGTTACTTCTAACGCAAATGCTTCCTGATTTGGATGTTACCGTAGTGATGCCAGTTTATTTCAAATGATAAGAGTGTCGAAAATGTACATTTCATATGCCGCTTTGGCTTACGTTTGTGCTCATAAACTTTTGTAAAAAATATAGTTATTAGACTGTTAAGACTGACAGGAAGTGAGAGAAGACACAGAAGAAGACTGACGCAGAGTAGCAATCTTGCAACACCCAAGCAGCAGTAATGAGTCACAAAAAGGACTTTTATGGAAGTCCCAGCTGTAATTATCTCAGCGTTTTGGATCAGATCCCTTTGGGCTCGCTGTTCGCCTGCTTCCTCCCTCCTTCCCTCCCTCCGTCCCTCTGCCACCGCTCTCTCTGCTTTGACTCGTCTTGTGCAGTCTTGCGCAGTGCAAACACAGCCGGTGAAGTCTAGCACCCATTTTATAACATCTGTCGAGCAAGTGTTCTCAGAGAGGAATGGCTGACATCAGATCTGTCACATTTGCGAAAGCGTCACTTGAAGTTCAGTAAAGTGTTGATGTACAGAAGCAGCTGTCCTCCATTCAATGCTTCAAAAGGTCCCTTATTATAGAAATCTAAATATTTCTGTACATACAACAGAGAGATGTTTAATTAAGACATTCTTTAAATTAAACTGCTTAGAGAGGTTTAATTCAAGCTATTGAATTTGAAAAAGGCTACTGCAGACAAGAGAGCCACTCAAATCCATCCAAAGTTGCATTTGAACTGGAAACCAGGTTTAAATAATTTAAATTAACTATTAATCTACATAAAACATCCTAAAGAACAGTATTCTGACTCTGAACCACAAAAAAAAAGAAACCTAATCATGAAACCTGGACAATGTAGGACCACTTGATTCTGTGTCGTCTCTTCGTGTAACGCTCTTTTTCAAAACATCTTTTCAGGTTTTTGTGTCTAAAGCTCTCCAGGGTCATTCTTGCACCTTGTGACAACTAAAACACATCTTTAATCCTCTTAAATATGCTGTTGCATCCCCTTAACTTCCCAATGAGAGCAATAACGTTTCATCTGATCTCAAGTCTGATGTTGCCACACTCCAACACTGGTCACACGGCTCAGAAACCACATGAGAAATTTGGTAATTGCATGCAACCTCGGACAGGATTAAAATGACCCCAGGACGTCAGAGTTAACTTAGGATACTGTAGTAATTTCAGGTAGAAGCTGAAGAAACTCCTGACAGGTTCATAAAGTTTCTGCTGTCTGGAGGGGAAAAAAAAAAGGCCAATCACCAAACCTCTCCTGGCAGGGTCTGGTGCTGCTCAGAGAAGAATAAAATCCCCATTTAGAGGATTCAGGCTGTAATTACATGGGAAGTTATGAGGTGATGAAGTGAAATGAGATTTTCAGAGAAGAGAAAGCTCAAGTTCTGTTGCAAATGTTGAGTATTTTTTTTCTTTCTTTCTCATTCTGAACAGTCACAAAAACACAACCTAAAGTGTGCCATTTCATCGGAAGGAAATCTAAACGTGACTACAGACAGGTAAAGACAAAATTAATGGACTGAGGCTGATTGAGATGCACTAATAAGTAGATTTAGACACCAAAAAAAAAGAGAGATTTAAACTGCTAAGTATTTATCCCCTTGTGATGATTTTCAGAGCAGAAGCTGTAATTTGGGTTTGAGATGGCGGCAAACCGTCTGCCAGAAGTCCCATCTGCACCGTCATTAACACCATTCCTCCATTTCAAGGCTTCAAAACACAACGTCACTCACACAAAGGGACACATCACATTTTCAAAAGCTGCAAAGGAACACGGCACAACACCGGGTTTCTGTCAACAAAACACGGTGAGGTAAACATCCTGAGATCATCCTGCAGGATTTTTAATTAAACCTTTATTGAATTCTTTTTCGGTTTCGATGCAGACAGAAACACAAAAGAAAATATGATCAAGTGTTTCTGATACATTCATAGGGGGACAAAACACGGGAAAGACCTTACAAGGCAACAGCAACACTAACAACACACAAAAAGAAGATGAATTAAGATGAAACGTTGAAATATACATTGAGATATTTTGTTGACTAAACCACAATTAACACAATTAACTGTGTAGCCCAGCTCTGCTGAGGTTTGTGGTACGAAAGAGAGACACACAGTTCACAAATTTAGGCTTACCAGGTTGTTTCCTTGTTTCCTGTTTTTTCCTTGTGGTGTCTGATTGTGCACCTCAGCATGCGGTGCTTACAATCACTTTCAAAAAGGATAATTGGCTTGTTTACCGCACTCGTCCCTCGATTCATTTCCTGATTGTTGCAGGCTCTCGCTTGAATTCCCTTTTTCGAACCATTTAATTTCCTTTCGCTCCTTTTGCCCGGGAATGAGGCTAGATGGTAATCGTTGTGTAAAGGCAGGAATATTACATTCACAGGCCTTCTTCCTTCTTCACGTGTGTGAGAACAGTGATCTTAAAACATCATGAACCGGTCGTGTTCCCAAAAAGGACAGACGGGACGGGAGCAACTGTCTTTGATTTGCAGGGTGAAATGAACTTGTTCCCCATCCGCAGTGAATGCAGCCATTTGTGACAAAAGTCGAGGCCTCTTCAGCTTCCACTTACCTGTTTTTGTTGTGCCATTGCTCTTTTATTTTCTCTTTTTCGCAGTCTAAAAAGGTCAGGGTATTAAAAATGATAGCTTCATGTGTCAGTCAATCCTTTTCAAACTTTTTCTTCACAAAAGGAGAAGGTGCTTGCATTCTGGAGAACTGAGCTGAGAACGTAGAAGAAGTGTAGAAGTCTACAGCGCCGTCTTCTCCAATTTGTAAAAAACGCGTTCTTGGTTACAGGACACTTTTCTTACTTTCCCTTTCAAAGTTGTTCTTGAGGAATGACAAGTTGTCTTCCTGACATGGGAATTCAAAGAGAATCTCCATTAAAAAAAAAGCTTCCTCTGCTCGGGTTACGCAGAAGGGGTCTTGAATCCAGACGACCAGAGATTCGCAACAGACGGATGAGTCAGTCTTTTCCGTTTCAGCGTTTCTGTTCGCCCGGTTTGCCTCCTGTTTCCCCGCCGTGGATCTTACCTTCTGAGATCTCGTTGTTCTCCTCGGTGACACCGCTGTCTCGTGTCCTCTGGGACTGAACCATCTCCACGCCTGATCGCTGAGCTGGTAGAAATAACACATAATGCAAGAATCTACATTAATGACTGCGGGAGAGGAGAGGAGAAACACAGCAACTTGGCCAGGATGCATATCAATCAATAATAATTATATATAATAAGCATTTAAAGCTGGAGTAGGTAATGTCTTTTAGAAGCATTTTTTGTTATATTTGTCGAAATCCAGACAGCAATCAGTAATTCAAGTGCTCTGACAAAAAAAAGAAAAAAGCCTGGTATCTTTGGCTGCCACAGGACTGTAATAAGCCCGTCCAATCATTTCATTCGGTGTGAATGAAATGATACCTGCATGTCCAGCTACGCATCGTATACTGTCAAAATCTAGCTCACTCTTGCTGGTTTCTTCAACATTACCAACCCTAGCTTTAAGAGGGGAAAAAACTGAATATTGCTAAAATCCCAAAATAGAAGAGACCAGAATAGACATCATCAACTGTAATAAGAAATAAGAAAAATTTGAGTGTTTTTAAGCTTTTATGTAAGAAACAAGCAACTGAAAAACAACCTCAAAACCTTACTTACTTTGATCAATTAGGCACAGTGTGATTAAAATGTAGGTCCTGATGAGCCTGAGGAGCTCAGTGACTCAACACTGATGGTGTTTAACACAAGTTGGCTCCTTATTATCTTATTTTGGGCAAACCGTCAACACTTTAATATTTGTTTCTTTTAATCGGTCGGTCACTCAGTTGACGGCCAAAACTGATGTTTTACTAAAAATGTAATATCAGCCAGTTAATACTGCCCCGCGGCTATGTGACAGAGGAGAGGTTACGATTTAAAAAAACACAATGACACCATGCCCGCCTTTAAGATCTGCTGTTCAGTTAGCTTGACTGTCAGTGGAGAGTTTTTAGTATCCGATGCTGCCACAAAAAGTAAACAGCAGCAATGATTGTAGTCATTTAAATGTCAGACATCATCACCCACATTTAGATTTAGATTTCACAAGTGCTGCTATACTGTGTTTTTAATTCAGTGGTGCAACAACAACAAAACATTTGTCAGCACAGTTGTTTGAGGACACTGACATTTTACCACTTTCCTTTACTTTTGAAGAGCAGCATGATATTCTAAATGCTGAGTCAAAGGGCTTTCCCACCCCAACATGAATACATTTCTGAAGGAAACACTCAGCACCTGTGGATTTCTGCATTCAAAAATCCTCTTTAAAAAAGGTCCATGTGTAGTATTTCATTTTTTCTCAAGCACAGTATAACAAGCAAATATCAGCAGGTTGCTGAATGTCAGTGACTGAAACAAAGTAAACAACTCGCTCGACATATTTTTGCATTCGAAACCACAGCAGTGAGCTGAGGCTCGCTGTTGTTGTTGTTGTTGTTTGTGTTGCTGTTTGAATTCTTTCCTGCTTTTCTCAACTTGTCTTGCACTCCACCCGCCAGCAACCCCACAGCTTAAACAACATTATCCAAATACGCAGCAGGGGTATCACTGAACAATGGAGGTCAGCATTAAGGCAGAGCCTGCACACAGAATACAGAAACCCAACACTGCAGCGCAAAATACTGCTGCGTTGATCTCTACAGGTTCAGACTTTCAAGGAATATTGCTCTCGAGGCCACACCCCAATCAGTGATGTAACAGCAGGTATTCTGCCAATCATAGCTGATGAAAAACACCTGCTGCGACATCACTGATTGAAGCCAGAAGTGCAGCTTGATGTCCCACATGTTCAGCAGCAGTTTTCTGTCATGTGTGACTCAATGAAGCTGCCACCTTTTACATCGAGATGTCTCATGGTCGTTGCACTTCTCAAGTTCAGTTAATGATATGGTGCTACTTCTGTGAACCCCCAATCTGAGAACAGCCTGTTCCTTTCTGGTATAACTGACAGCATCAGTCTAACCCCGCTTGTATCAGCCTTCAAATTCATCATCATTCATCAGGTGAGTCATACCACTGAGGGTTGAAAATTCGACTCAGTGAAAGTCTCTTACCTTCATGTTTGGCCTGAAGTGGTTTGCTCTGCTGTCCTCCACTGACCGCAATTATCTTAAAGTTGTATTCTTTAGAGGGGTCAAAGTCCTCGATGAGCAGCTTTGCTTCCTGCTTCGACACCTGAACCTCCTTCTGCTCTCCTCCTGTTCCAGGGTAAGAGAAGAACAGACACTGAGCAGCTGAAGTCTGATGATTAGAGAGAAGGAACGACTGCTGGTTTGAATCCTGGCCACACGAGGGAATCATTTCCAAGATTCATTTAATTATTAATTTAAGGGGGAGAACATGCAAACACAGTGAGGACTGTAAGACAAATCCACGTCTTTATGGCTGTCAGTCAGTCTAAGGCTACGTTCACACCCAGCATGGTTTTTCAAGATCGTTTGGGAACAAGGTAGCACCTGAAGTCTATGGGTAGACCGACTGAAAGCACAGCGGCGTGAAGTTCGCCCCCGCTCATCTTCTACGGGACACGAGCAAATCATTGTGGGATTTCCAGCGGCACGGCACTGACCAGCGATGTGAAAAAGAGGAGGGGTCGAATGTTTTTGCAAATGAGGGCGAAATTTGTCTGGTAGCTACGCGGCATTTGCCGTAAAACTGACGAATGCGTTGGTGGGAAAGGAAGTTTTGTCTTAACCTGATGCTGAGAAGATCCTTATTGTACTTTCTGGGATCCTTCTTTTCTATGTCCCTGGCCTCCAGGATTACAGATACAAAAAAAACGAAGTGCTACTTGGCACAACTTCACATAAATTGTGGGAGAAAATGCAGTTTGCTTATTTACACAATGTTTGCTAATAAGGAAACTCGCTACTCACTACCCTCCGCAACAAGCGAGAAGTGGCGGAGGTGATGTTGCACTATTTGTTCTCTTCCAGCAGGTCTTCTCTGTAAGGCCAGTGTTTGGACCATTTGAAATTAAAGGGAAGGATAAAATATATCTCAATCAATAAGGTAGCAGGGCGCCACATGGCAATATAAAGCCGCTCTTTCAAGAGTAACTTAACACCTGCTGAAAATCTTGTTTGCTGACCTTATGTAGACCAAAACCAACAATGAATTCATTCTGCTTACTGATTGCAATGAAAGAACATCTCATCCTGTGCAACAGCTTGGCTTTTTCATGTGTTTTTTTATAGTTTTTGGACAACAATGGTGCACCAGTGTACAGACGAATAAGACAGAAGGATGTTAGAAGGACGAATTCATCAATGCTTTTAGTCCGCAGGAGAATCGCTGTGCATAATAAAAAGATGAAATGAACACTGACCTTCTGCTTTAACCATGTTTGGAAACATGAAGCTTTTCATTGTCTTTTATTCTACTTCCATTGTACCTTTGTCCTTGCAATTAAAACATCTGCTTCAGGATAATTGACATTGTCTGGCATCATTTTAAATGTGACAATCATTTTGCAGGGATCACACAACTTCAGTAATATCCGCGTTATTATGTTCACGTAAATTCAATACAGGCACTCGCAACGCCTGTTTTAGCAGCATTAGAGATCTACAGACTGCGAGCAAAGAACTTCGAACTCGAAAAGCAAATGTTTTTATTCCCGAAGGAGCAATTACTGTAAACCTGCGGACTGACCTCCTTTGCTCCTTCTACAGGAGACATAGGTCTTCACCCACTGCAGGTCAAATGTCACTGACTTGTGTTTTACGATAATATCAATCTGAGAGGCATCCACAGAGTGGATTTTGGACTTGTGTTTTGGGATCAAGTCTTTTTTTTTTTAGCCCCTGACCTGCACTTAAACTCCGCTGGCCTAGAACAACAACACAAGGATCAATAGAAAGTAAAGACAAAAGGGGACAGAGAGATTATAACATGATGAAAAACTGATAAGAGCTGCAAAGGGAAAGAAAGAAAGAAGGGATAAAGGATGAAGAATAGAAGTGAGGGGAAGGCAGAAAGAACTCGTCTTTAAAGAAATTTAGGAAGACTGAAATACGGAAAGAAAGACTGATTGATCAAAATACAGAATTTCTGACCTATTGGCAACTTTCCAGAGCACTCTAGTAAAGACGAGTGTCTCCAAAATGTGCCAAATCAACTTTCTCTGCATATAGAGAAGCATGCAGGTACGACCTACAGTGCTGTATTTCTTGAAGCACTTGTGTTCCTTTTGCTCATAAACAGCTTCAGTTTGACTTCTGATTCACACTGAAGGCAGACATGCATCTGCAGGTCCACGAATCATCGCCTACTGTACCTGTACCTGAACTGTAACGAACCACTAAAAGGCTTTAGTAAATGCTTTTACAACTCAGGTCTTTGAACTACTCTTTAACAAGGTAAGGATTGATTTTTGCCAGCAAGGCAGTGGCTAAAAACTGCTTCAGTTAGCACTACTATGGAATGGGAAAAAAGACTGCATTTATATTCTGTAGCGCTTTTATCCCAAACGCTTTACAATTTGTCTCTCATTCTACCACTCACACCTAAAGTGTGTCTTGCTCAAGGACACTTCGAACAGGAGGAGCCGCGGACCAAACCGCCAAGACTGCTTATTACTTGCTGAGCCACAGCCACCACATGATAAAGTACACTACTACGAAGTACTTATTATTTGACTTTAAGTGATATTAGTTTTGAGAGGCTAATATATGTGGGTCCTTTACTATATGATTAATATTCTAATTAATTCAGGTGTGTTAAATAAATTTGCTGCTCAATTTCTTGTTCAAGGACACTTCAGCAGAGCGAATGGCTGCCGATGAAGACGCTTGAGATACTGAATGCCATTTATGACCTCCAGTTACTGAACAGTCTCTCAAACCACCATACCAGACTATCATTATGCATGTGAACTGTACACACCTACTACACGCCTCTCCGCGTTCTCAAATAGCCTCAAACTATTTCCAAATATGTGAAAATGTCTTCAGTTGTATTTGGAAGTGACATGATCGCTTAAGCTGCCCAGAAAAGAAAAGGAACATTTCGAAGCCCTCTGGCATCACAAACTGAGGAGAGGAAAGATCAACTTTATTAACGCCCGAGGTGGCGACAGCTCATCACAGCAGCGAAGACCAGAGGGAAAACACATAAGAGCAAACAGTAAAAAGGTATAAACCAAGAATATGAACAAAAATGTAATGAGGAGTGTAAATAAAAATCAAATAAATCTATCAAATAAAAGATATGTATTCAGCATCTAATCCTGCCAAATGTGCTTTGCTGTCATAGCAGCAGAAGGTTTGGCAAGTCAGCAGTTTACGGATAGGCTGAGAAGCGTAGGTTTATGTTTCCTGGCTTTGAGAGAGAGTCTATCATGTCAACAGATATTGACTGAGAAGTCCAAGATCATCGCATGCTAATTAGTTTAAGAGTCTGTGATGAAAGAAAAGTGCCATTCCTTCTCTGTATTTTTATGCGCGATTAAATTCAATTTGTCATTTTGCCTCCTGCTCAGTTCTTCTCCTTTTGCTGCTGCTACAGAACAAATGTCCCAGTTGGGATCAATACATCTTAAATTCTCAGTTATCAAAGCCAGTTTCTTTATGTAAAAATGATTGATTCAAAAATCTACTTTCCACCATCTGCTCGTACAACATGACTGTCAGCACAAACGCCGACACGCTATCACACTTTTTCAAAACAGGAATTAGTTCCTTAAATGTTTGAATGTTTATACAGTGCAGCTAAATTAAATAAGAATCAGTTTGTCTTCACATTCAGGAGGTTAAAACTTTAATGCACATGTTCTGTACTGTACATTTCTGTAAACGATGACAAAGTGTGAGTGATGTCTTGATTTCACCCAGGAAAAGACAAGCTCATTGAAACCGTCCGGCACAGCTCGACAAAAACTCCCCGCTGCTAAAGAAAAATTAACTACCGCTCCGTCACTGCTCTCCCACCTTCATTACACTCATGCTGATACCAGCGGCCTGCAGCGAGAAGATGATCGTCCCCGTCATTCACCTCCCTCACTCGGCCCAGGAGGCACGCAGCCATCCCTATACTTCCAGTTACTCTTTAAATCAGATTTTTTTTTTTTCCTCCTTTTCTTTAAAACTAAGCACAACCCAAAGGCAACATGTTGCAAAGCGAGCTGTGTGGGCATGTCTCAGAAATGAGGCCATCGTGCTTTGGTGAAAATGTCAAGCCAATTTCAATATCTGTAAAAAAAAATATGAAAAGGCGGTAAAGCTTGCACAAGTGAGGCTACAGCGCTCGTTGCTGCTAAACTGAAAAGCATTTACATCATGTGATAAAAGAGAAAGGCTTCCCAATGGTTAAAAGGAACTCCCTGCGTTTACATGTCATCATACATACCAGAAACATTTGATGATCAGATTTTGTCTGAATCTGTCACTCTTCCCCTGCTTTACCTTTTATCTATCTACATCCAACATCCCTCTTTCCATTTTCTCTCTCTCCATGTCTCTCCAGCTCCATCCTTCATCTTGCCCTCTAGTATCTCTCTCTTTTTATATTCCTGTGTCATTCCCTCCATCCATTCGACTCTCCCTCGCGGTGTCAGGGGATGGCTGCCTGTGCTTACTGCATCTTATCTGACATTTTCTCCATTACTGTGATCAAACAGACGGCCAAGCCATACCAAAAGCTACAGGTCTACTTTGCCGCCGGCTGACAGCAGCGCTAGTGGCAGAGGTTAACTTCACCTTCAAACTTCAGGCCACAATGGATTGGTGCATCCAGCAGCATAGAGGTAAATAAAAAATAAGGAGGGTAAAACCTGGCGAGCCTGTATCTCTGATCAAACATTCCCAGTCAGTAACAGTCTCAAGAGAAAAGTCGCCAGCACACTGAATAGATGCTCCCAAACAGACGATTTATTACGTACAATAACAACGATTCGACATTGTACCCCAGTGATTAATATAGTTGATATTTCTGATTCGTCTTATAAATACTGTAAATAACTTGATATGTACATAATGATGGGCTCCACTTGGGTTTCACGCCTGGGTTGAATCAGGTGAAGTCTATATGTGGACCTTTTTGGTCACATGTTGAATATTACCTAAAGAAGACGTACCAGATTACCTGATGTCAAAACATCATTATTGAACTTAATCCATCATCTTTTTGGGAGCATCTATTTAGTGAACGGGTACATGTTTATCTTGCGATTGTTTTTGGTGTTTTGCCTACGCACCTGATATCATGTTGGGACGTGCAACAGTCTCAAGTTTAGAAAGTGTTAGTTTTGTACTGAAGTCATCTGAGAGCTAAGGACCAACAACGCAGACAAAAAACATCACTTTTAACTCATTCCCATATCTCAGTGCCGCGTCAGACTGACGGTTCGGCAGTGATGAAAACACCAGGCTGAGACACCTGTCAATCAAGAAAACATGCTCCAAAAGACAATTTTCTTAAAGGCTTAAAACCTCTTTAAAAGGTGCTCTTGTGTAGTGTTTTGCCCACTACTAATGCTGTAGAGCCATATCCCTGTATTGTGTATATGTACGGTATGTGCACGCTTATGCATGACCGCTCACGCACAAGGAGGGGTGCGATTTAGATTTTTAGCTGAATTCAAAGGGCGGTAATGCATATCGACAGATGGTGGCAGTAATGTGCCATTTACAGCGTGAATAAAAAGTCCACAAGGCGATCTGAACAAGGTAAAATGAAATGGGAGATCAATTCAACCTCATTTTTAGGCCTTACGGAAACACTTTAGTATTTCAGAAAGGCATGTAACCAAAAACATGTTCACGTACAAAAATGTGACACTGATTCAGAAATTCACTATCAATAAATGCGTAAGATGTGTAGTTATTGGGATGTGACGTTCTTGTGAGAAAAACATCAAAGACTTTGTACTGTAGAAAAAAAGTTGACACTGTTTAAATGGATCTCTATGGAGACCAGCAGTGGTACTTCCACATTGGCTTTAATTTTTGGCAATGGTGGAGGCTAGTATCCAATAATCGCATCATTATCAGTGGTTAGTTATGATTTAGCATGCAATTTGAAAATGACCTCAACTGCAGACAGGGCTGAAAAAAGTAGGGACAAATGATTCCTTCCTTTCTTCCTTCCTGTCTCAGTGAGGAATTTCTGAATGAGTAAAACTGTTACTATATACCCATCAAAGCAGTCTAAACCCATCTTTTTATACAGTATAATCTTAATTTATTGTACCGAGTATCTAGTTTAGTGAATGATATAAAACTGAAATTTAACCTGACCTAATTGAATCTACACAAACCCACTGAGGGACCCCTTCTGGGCCTCGAAACTGACTTCGGGAGTCCTTTTAACGGCGCTATAATTACAAGTCCTTAACAGAATGAATTCTTGAAGCTTTTCGTCATAACAGCAACAGGAGTAGAGGACAGTTTTTACAGCAGCACACGCAGCTGCACCTTTTCCCACGGCAATAAAACATCTCTTTGCGCTCCGATGTCTTCTTCGGGGGGAAAAATAACCAGAACAGAAAGGAAAAAAAGAAATTAAAGAAAGAAACAGTGTCTGTACAATCTGTACACCCATTCAAATCTACAGTATTCCTGTAAGGCAATCTGACTCACTGTGTAGTATATTTGAAACATTTCATCTTCATCATAACAATAAAACAGCGAAGACCGCCAACAAATGGGTTCCAATTATTACAGCAATTCATGCCTGTACATCTATTTTCTCTGACAGCAATAAAAGCCTGGGCATACTAGGACTATGAGAAAACACACTCTTTCTCCAAGTGTTGCGTACACACACACACACACACACACACACACACACACACACACACAC
>NTHP01000390.1:400832-416814 GCA_003416845.1 Oplegnathus fasciatus | reverse complement strand
GGGGGGGGGGTCTTTTGCTGCTGCTCTTCCTGCCTTAAGTTTTCCACGTGTGCATGTGGAAGGGCGGGGACGTCCCAGAACAGAGCCGTGCCGCCAAATATAAAATGAAAATAAAATCTTTTTGACTATAGTGGTCCTGACTGAACAACAGTTGTTGGTAGAACAACCTGCACCAACACTAAAATATTTACAGCTGCTACCTGTTGGGGTCTAACTTTTATGCATTTTCACTGAGCAATTCAATCATATATTGAAAGATTTCTACCCTTTTATGTTAGTGACCAAGACTCTGTGTCGGAAGACTAAGAGGCTGTGAAGGTTATTCTCTCTTCCTCAGAACCAAAAACCAACTATTTGAACTGGCGCTCAAATTACACTGTAACAGGAGTGAAAAGGTCATAAAGGAAAGAGACAATTACAGTGTTATCTTCACTTCCAACATGTTGGCCTGCCTCACATAACATCTAGTACCAGCTCCCCTGATGTCTCATGATGCACTCTTATAAATTAATCACACTATAATTAAACTATAACACAAAATGAAGGCTTGTAGCATTGCATCAAAACCATAAACGGTAAAAAACGTCTGCAGTGCACCTGTTTTCACTCGCTGCAATAAAAAACTTGGCCACAGTTTTCAAACTAAGTAATACCTTTACAATTATAATGAGAGAGCAGCTCATGAACTGTAAATGTAGATATATACCGTACCCTCACTTTATAACTATGATTACAGTCAATCTATATCACAGAATTATTATATTCAGTGTAAGAGCAATAAAACCAAAACAATGTATGCTGTTTACTGAAGAACACAGACAAACAGAACAACATCCAGCCATATAAAATCCTGTTTCTATGTAGCTGAACTTTGTGAGGTTCTGCATTTAACCTTCTGTGCTGTTGTTGAGACTGACAGAGATGGCGCTGTGGTGTCAGTTTACCAGTTTATTATGTACACCTGGCTAAAACGCATGCAGGCGAGCCTTTCAAATAAATCCTACCTTCATGATAGTTATACTGTTCACTATTTGTTGGAACTGTTTTAGAGAGGTGTCACGGTCATTTTAGAGGCTGTACTTCGTGGTGCTGTTGAGCTGCATTTGATTATACTGAAAGATGGTTGTCATATTTGGTCTGCCCTCATTGATTTAAATGGGTTACAATCAAGTGCCGGGGAAGGGTTGGTGTTTACTCCTCACTCATCTACTCCCAACCCCACTTGAAATAACACTGAAGTGAATCCAATCACTTGCAAAATAACTTCCATGCATACTAAGAAGACTCTAGTCCAAAGCTGAGCTCCACACTGACATGCTGAGCCTTCAAAGGGTTCAAGTTTTTTCAAACTTTTCTCCAAACTTGTGGAAAAGAAACTCGTTGAGCCTTTATCAATAAATCCAAAGGTGTCTGTGGCATTCAACCACCGGTTTCCACAGTGGGCACCTGAACAGCCCCAGTATCAGTTATATCAGATCCTGTGTGTGGCTACGTGTCTCTTTCTCCGCAGAGTGAATTATGAACCAGCATGCAGGTGAAACCCACATAAAAAGGTTGATTTGTTCTCCCTCGGGGGAAGAGGTCCAACTCCTGTGCTCCTCTATGCATAACTAGCATTTTTGTCCCACCAGCAAAGACAAACGCCTTATAGTTAACATGATTTGTGAATGGGCAGTATCTGTATTCACCTGCATTCTCTTCGTCATTTTACAACAAATCCCTTACCATACTGGTGAAACTTTAAACTACTGATGGAGGCTCTTCTTTAATGGTGCATCATCCTGTGGCAATCACTGCTGAGGGGCCCTTGAGCAAGGCACTAGACAACCAATCCATCACTGCTCAGCTTCCAGGTGTGAATGTGGGTGACTGTGTGAACACCAGGCACGACTGTACAGGACAGGACTGTGAATTCCTTGTCAGATTTCCCTGGATAAATCAAGTTTAAACTAGAAGGTTTCTGCAGAGAGCAGAGCTCCACCGGCTCTGAACAATCCTCCAAGTGGCAAAGCTGAAGCCTCAAACCAAACAGTTTTGTCGTTCGGGTTTAATTTTCTGGTCTTCTGATCTTATGCAGCTTGTTTATTACGAATGAATAATTGATGAAGCAGGAATGTGAAACGTGATGTTCACTTTTGAATGTCCACTCATGCACTCTTGCCAAATATTAATGAAGTGAAGAAACAACGGTCAAGTTTAAATTTTGAGGCAAACCTCACCTTCTATTGGATTTATTTGTTCTTTACTATGGGAGCACCTGGTAAAAATGTGCTGTTAAGCTCCCATCACATTCTTTCGCAGAACCAGAAATCCCACATCTGGAGCCTCGTGGAAATCTTAACAGATCCTTGCGCTGGGGGCGATCAGTCCACCAAATTACAACTAAATCTGTCTGCGAGATTTTGAGAACTCCCACAACAAAGAGTGTGGAGAGAAAACAGAGCCGGTCCTCCCTCCATCTTAAAGGTATCAGTGATGAAAAGACAGCACGAGGAGAGTCATGATAAAAGTAATAATAAGAAATAGACTTAAAGATGTAGTCTACCATTCTAATCCAAAACAGTTCTGTGTGTGTGCTGAAAAAAAAGTCCGGCGTTCATACACAGCCCCGGCTCTGTAAACGGGAAACAAACTCGGGAAGAGCCACCAATCCAGGTCGCTAAATACCGACGCTTCAGACACATTTCCACTGAACACTTCGATATGATTGTCCTGTGCTCGTGCACAGGACAAACGAATGCTGCGCGTTACTTGCGCGAGTTTGAAGGAGCACGGTGGAGCTGTTTTACTGTTGAGTTCAAATATCAACAAGCTTCCTCCGGCATCATAGACTACACCTTTAAGTGTTTGTAAGACCACTTCTCCAGGTCACTGCTGGATCTTACCTGGTTGTGTGGTGTAAATGACCTTGTAGCTTTCAAACCCTCCTTTTGGCTCCTTCCACGACACGTGCAGCTTGGTGGGGCTCAGGATTTTGGCACGAAATCTCCGTGGCGATGAAACTGCACAGAGAAACAACACAATAAACAGCTTTACACAATAACTGTCAGTTTGAAACATACTGTATTTGAATGATGAATGAATGAATAAAATATCCCTATCATGCACCAATATATTTTATCTCAGTGTTAAAAAAACATCAGTGTGTATTAGTGGATTACACCCATAACAGTGGCTGGAGTTCAATTTTGTTCAGTCAATAGTTGCTAATAAAAAGACCAATTTTACAGAAACTGCTTGGGTTTAAAATGTTGACTGCAGGATATATAATTTCCAACAAAGGTCTGCTTTTCAGCTCCATGTGTATTAATAACACCACATGTTGTGTCAAACTGCTGCTATTAACAAATGTTGAGCTTAACTATCGTTAACTATTCACAAACAGCATCACTGCTCAGGATGCTTCCCAGAATCTGCTCTCCTTCTGTTTTACTTCTGCGCGGTCGTTCATCCCCTAAGCGCAAAACACAACTGTGACTGAGTTAAGTTAGACTGAACTCCCTCCAGAGTTATGGCGGCGTACAGGCAGTCGCTCCATCTGTGTTTTTAAACGGTTAGGAGAGGAAAAAAAATAAAGAAGGATAAATTGTATCTCATCCAAGCGGGAGGATACACATCAGAGAGATTAGCTTGCACAGATGTCACATTAAAAAGCAAAGTCCCATTCTCCTCCTCATCCTCATCCTCCTCTTCCTCATGTATTGACGAGCCCGCATTGTGCTCGTCTCTGTGGGGATACGACAGGTCTTCTTCTGTGTTCCACTTACCGTCAGCATCAAAGCGACGCCCCTGCCTCTCATCCTGATTAGTCGTTGGCCCTGTCAGCCGCCTAGAGGCCTACCCCCCACTTTTCTCTCTGTATCCTTCCCTCATACTCATTTTCTCAAGCTTACACTCTCTCTCCCCACATCGCCTCATCTGCCCTTCTGTCTTTCCCTTCCTATCTGATCCCTCCCTGTCCTGATCTAATTTTCTTTCCCTTCTTTTCTTTCTGCGTCTCTGCGCTTTGAAATTGTCGTCAGAGGTAAGAAGAGGATGAGAAAAAAGGTGTGAATGTGACTTCCTTTTAACTGCAAGGAGAAAAAAGAACAAGGGCACCAAAGGGAAAGGCACTGGAATAGCATCTGTTTACTATTCCTCTCCTGTCCTAAGCAGGAGTGTTTAGATGTACAACACAGAGTGACTAGATCCACTGAGCTGCACAATATCCAAATACACTTTACAATGGCCTCGACCTGTGTATAAACCCTCAGAAAAGTCAGCAAAACTGTGTCAGTAGAACTTTTTTCCTTGTACACAAAGGTATGATCATATTTCAGTAAGCTCCTACACAGTGTTGTTGTGTTTTCACTTGAAGAAACAGGTTAAAGCACCGGAATAAGGCCATTGTAAAGCACTGCAATGCCAAAAACCACATTTCCAGGGTCAACGACTACAACACCCCATCATTTTCACACCGGCAGAGCCAAATCCCAGATAATAAATATGTATCTAGATGCAACACATTCCCCGGTCTAATTTGGTAAACTATGAAAAAAAAGAAAAGAAAGAAAAGCCAGGGGGTGGAAAATAAAATATGAAACCCACAAACGCGTTCCTGTGTTTGTGTACTCATTATGAGGTGAGCCATCTGCTGTCGCCGACTTCTTTAAATACCTACACTGTGATTGACGCCTGGTAGAGCTCTGATGCTCTGGAGCGCAATAAACAAGAGGCTTAAAGGGATGGTTCACCCAAAACAAAAAATGAGAAAAACACATTGAAGGAATTTTTATTGCTGTGTGTCTGTTTGGGACAAAATGCATACATGTTGTCTCTCCATATGACACATGGTAATAACAGTCTGTATGGATGTTTGAACAGTAACAGATTCGTTTTTTGTAATGTGCCGCCCAAGGTAAAGAGACAGCTTTGTTGAAAACAATGCAAATTTGAAGAGAAAGTGGCTTTTCTGAGCTGATTTATCCACTCCCCTGCAGCTTTCTCCACAATACAGGATTTAGTCAAGCTGATAAGACCTATCACCAAACACCTCTGCAGCATTTCGGGTGAACCGCCTCTTTATGCATGTCATTATCTGCAGGAAAGTACTCATGTAGGTATGCAAAGAAACTTGAGTTCAGCACAGGAAGGATAATCCTGATTTCAATGGAGAGAACGTGAAGCCGGCGCATTCAACAGCAGGCAAATATATTTATATACAAACACATATAAGGAATACTGTACCAATTATCTCACCAACCTGGGAATGAGAATGAGGACTGCATGGGATTTCAGCTCAGGGTTTAGCTCTCTGTCTCGGAAACAAAGGACATTCTCTCGTCTGGGGAGAGCTGCTCAAATCCCAAATGATTCGAGAAGCAGATTTCGCACCTCGCTGTTTGTACTGTAGTTGAAATGCGTTGATTGTGTGTTTGCGTGTGTTGTGTGTGAGTGCATCCACATGTGTATGCATGAATTATGTATGTTTGTCCGCAACTGGAGGCAAGCGTATTCGTGTGTGTGCACGTAAAAACCTCAGAGAATCTTATTCCGTGTAGCTTTGGTGGTTGTTTTTTCTCACGCTTCTTAAGAAAACCCGCCGGTTCCTTTGCAGCACAGCACACACACACAAACACACACAAACACACACTCACTCGAAGAGAGCCATGGATCTTCCCTGTGAGATTGTATTCTCACGCAGAGACAAGTATTGGATGCTGAGCAAACAGTCTGGTGAAGACAAAAAGGCCTCGCCTGTAGAGATGAGAACTTAATTCTCATCTATTTTTCATGGAGAATCTTGTGCAAACAGCCGAGCAGACTTGCTGCAGGGTTGGAGAGGTGTCCGTCACACCCACCAGGAGTTGTGCAGCAAGTCAGACGCGCAAAGTTTTGAGTGCTTGTTAAATTATCAGTGAGAGGAGGAGAATCCATGGGACATTATTAGGTGATGGGACAGCGCTGAGCTGAGTGTATAACGATAAAACTCTCATCTGCGAGTAGGAAGCTTTTAGTTTGCAAACAAGTCTTTTGTTACAGACTGCAAGACCACGTTGTCATTGCCAGGAGCAGACTTTCTTAAAGATGCTACACAGAGCATTACAACATGAATGAATCATTATCACATTCAATTTCACAGATCAGTATATTTACTACACTGCGCACTGTATTTTTCCCAGACACAGCCTGCTGTCCTTCCAGAGAAAACCAGAGCTAATGCTTCAGGAGTTTCCGGTGATGGAGGATCTTAAAATGACTCAAACAAAAGAAAATCCAACATGTTTATCCTCTTCATGTCCAAATTTTGTATCATTTTTGTGACATCCAATGGTTGTTTTATTTCATACGCTGACATTTTCCCCGTCTGTCCCCACTGATTCTGATGATATTCACTGGAATGTCAGTAGCTCTCTGAGTGAAGCTTACAAGATGTGACCTAGAAAAAGTACCATTGAACAACTGACATTTGACCACATTCCCCTCGCCCGCTTCCCCTCCAGGTACAGAAACCTGCAGATACTTCTTCCAGTATTTCTGCAGGCGAGGAAAACATGAGAAGCCTCGACAAAGCCTGAACTAAGCCACGGAAAACGTTCTTTGACATTTCACCTCTTAAATAGGGATTTCGTGACAGGTGTTGAGTGAGAGAGTAATTTAGGGCATGACTAATGACTAATTACTTCATAACAGCCCTAACTCACTTTTCTATATGGCACAAGGAAACCTGGTAAACAGAAAAGTTAAATGCCAAAATGAAGAAGAAAGTTTCTTTGTTTCACATCTCTGGACTCTTGTTGGCAAAGGGTTGTGCTCATGAATCAGCATGAAGTCTATTCATCCGTCAGCCTTTTCATGTTCCCTTTTATTTGCTGTTTTGCTGAACAACTTCTCACCTTTTCTGACTCCTCTGAAACCAACCGAGAGCCACAGAGCCGAGGAGTTTCTCAGTGGAACCTCTCCAAGCTGATCGTAACTCCTTAGCTCCTCCCGGGTCACTGGTGTAGCCGAGGATTGCACACTATGGCCTCTTCACTGAGGAATGCTGTGGTTCTTTTTCAGTTTACTCTCACTCTGGCCAAAACCTAGCACGTGTCCTTGTGGTGACAGACTTATTCTGTTGCACAAGTGTCAGACTGTACTTTTACTGGGACGATTATGGTTGCAGACCGAATGGCAAAACAATTCTTGGAGGTAAACATATTCTCACTTAAAACTGAAACGATCTGTCAATGAACTGATTAGTCAATCTACAGAAAAAGAAGAAGTATTTTATAATCGATTAGGTAATTTTAAGAAAAAAATGCCAAAAATCATCTGGTTCCAGCTTCTCAATTGTGAGCATTTGCTGATTTTCTTTGTCTTAAGTGACAATAAATATCTTCAGGTTTTGGTTGGACAAAACAAGCAATTTAAGGACGTCACTTTGGGCTATAGGAAACTGTGATGGGCATTTTTCACAATTACATTATGAAATCTATTAAATAATTGGCAGATTTATCAATAATAAAAACAATTGTTAGTTGCAGCTCTAACCTAACTGGCTGAGTTAAAAATCAGCGGCTGGAGCAAAAGAACCACAGAATGTCTTGTTAAGAGAGAATTCAGGAGTATCTACTGCAGTACAGGTTATCTAGGTCCTTTCAGACAGCGAGTGGTGCTGTCGTGATGGTAAATCAAAGTCGCGCGGCTGTTTGCGCTGTTGCCTCAGTTTACGATTGTCGAACATTTCCAGCTTGCCATGTTATCACAGCAACCCACAAGAACCACACTGAGGAAAACAACACGGGGCCCGACTTGAACGGTATCTGAGAAGGTGTACAAAGATATCAATTTAAAACCACTGACTTGGAAAAAACATCACGTTCAAAGTTGGATTACCCAGTGTGGGAAAAAAACACAAAAAATAACGAAATTAGTATTTTAGTTATATTAAATTATATATTCCCTCTCTGATAAGCTTCAACCCCATTTACAATATGGTATAATGGGATGAGAGCATGTAGATATAGTAAAATGAAGTGTATGGTAACAGTTTGGGTCTGCACGGACATCGCCAGTATAGGAGCGGCAGTCAAAATAACGAACACCAATGTCACTGGGTAGCCGACACTGTCTGAAAGCAATATATGGTAAAGTTGACCAGGTTAGCTAATTAGCTTGCATGCTGACCTTTCAAACTCCTAATCTGATATTATGGTATGGCACAGTATCAGCCCAACTACTGACTTTAAGGTTATGGCATTATGTCAGCAGGCTTTGGCTCTCCACCGCAGCATTGAGCAGGTTTAGTCCTGTTTCAAGTTCACCACTGCTGACAACCTTTGAAAGTTGGCGGATGTTAAATGTGTTTGGGCGCAGCATAAGTACCTAACTGTGCTCAAGGCAAAACATCAACTTTTAAGTGTGCTGCACCCAATACACTAAGATTAAAAACAGGTACAAAACCTTATCTTAGATCACTGGTCAGGTATAATAAGGGAAAAACTCACTCAGCACAGCTGATTTAAGACACATCATGAATATCAATCCATAGCATTCCTAGAGAGAAGGCCTACTTAGTAAAAAGGAGTGTATAAGATCGTTAATGATGATGACGGTGTTAAGGAGACTCATCTCTCTCTTAATGAGGTCATGAGTGAGGTTATGTGTTAATTGCTGAATAAGTTAAATGAGTTAAACAGAGTGAGAGACGGTGTCAGACAGTGAGGCGCTATGGTAAAACACACAAATGCTGTGAAGTTAACAGATTAAAAGAAAAGTTGATCAAAAAACTGCTTTACACAAGGTTAGTGAGTTAAAACAAATGTTTTTAAATTTCAAAAACAAGATTGGGGACTCGTGGAGATTTCAAATCTGTAACCTGAGTCACACAGAAATCTGTCATTAGGATGCCGCCCAAATAAATAAAGAAATAAAGAAGTTAAACATAAACACGTGTGCAGATTAATCACAGAGGTGACCGAATGTGCCACAGCAAATCAGTTTGTCTAGCAGACAGTAAAACACATTTTCTCAATATGATTTTGGCATCAAGGCTTTTCCCTTTGAGACAGACACATGTAGGTAAACGCACACGAAAAGGATAAATTAAACAAAAATGAATCCTTCAAAATAAAAGTTAATTTCTTTGGAGCAAAGCTGCACATCAAAATTGCAAAATAGTGAAATTCAGAATTTAAGCTGCTGAATAAAACAGTCAGTGCAAAAGGATGATACCTACATTTCCACAACAGGGCCACACAGAGGTTTACCAAGCCAGCAATGAGCTTACAAGCTTTGTCATAATGCTGAAAGCAGATAAGTGGTGAATGATTTCTAGCTTGTTTAGCACCACTGTGGACAAAAAACACATTTAATTTTTCAAGTAAACGAGGCTGTTCATAGCCTTGTCTGGTCCTGATGGGAAGCCCTGGCCGGCCCTGCTTGACACCAAAACGGGAAGCCCTAAGAAACCCTGCAAAGCACCATAATGGGAAGGCCCAGGAAGCCCTGCTAAGCGCCATAATGGGAAGCCATAGGAAGCCCTGCTAAGCGCCATAATGGGAAGCCCTAGGAAGCCCTGTTTGGCTCTGTGGCAGAAAGCCGTGTTTGGTCTCAAAGATGAAGGCCCCAAGGTGTTGAAGAAAACTGTGTTGAAGATAACAGTCATCGTGGAAACAACCACTAAAACCTGGGCTTCAATGAGGAAACTGTTGGCCGTGTGGGGATTCCTGGCATTCCTTGGCATATGGCACCAATGCATGTCTTGCTGTCCTTGTTTAGGGACGGTAACAGTTCAGCACTGGGTTTGAAAGCTCTGGCTTGCCCTGTGTGGTTCCAGTAGGAAACACCATGATTGTGGGCCCTTTTATAAACAGCACAGTTTGGCCATGTTTGGTCCCATGTAGCTGTGTGGTGAAACTCCCTATTGGCCTTGTTGACCCTGTTGGCCCTTGAGTGGAAAGCAGGCTAGTGGAGGTACTTACCTTGGCCTCGCGCTGGCTGAGGGAACAGAGAGACGAGAACGAAGCCCAGCAGGCAGAGGCTCAGTCCGACTGAGAACTGCATCCTGGTAGCAGCAGACGGGAGGACACAACACACCTGATGGAGAAGAAAAGACAGAAGAAGAACCAGGAGACGAGTCAAGGAAATCCAGAGAGGAGGCACAGAGGAAGGAGTTGAAGGCAGGCGGAGGTAGGTGAAAGGACGTAGAAGAAAAAAAGTACGTCAGGTGAGGAAGGAGGGAGCAGGATGGAGATGAGGAGTGAATAAAAGGGAACGTGGGAGAGAGGTTGGAGGAGATAGGCAGAGGAGGGCAAAGAGAGGGAACAGTAGCAAGGGGAGCGATGAGGCAGAGGGAGACGAGCAGCAGGAAAAGGGAGGGTGAGAAAGAGGAGCGGGGAGGAAAAGGAGGAAGAGGAGGAGGGAGATGAAGGGATTTAAACAGTGTGAGAGAGGACTTAAAATCTCCACTCGGCACTTTACAAGCATGTTATCCTAGAATATGTTGCGATATTAAGACACTTAGATTTTGAGTCAACTTGAATCTATTCTGTTCATCTTTGTACAGGTTCAGATAAACCTACATTTTCTTGTATTTCATTGCTGTGAAGACACCCAGAAAAGCATGTGATTTCATTAAGTATGCAGGTAAAGATGTTTCAAACATCGGTGAATGGAAATGTGAACAGATCCTAATCTCTAGTAGGACAGCCACTCCTTGATGATGTATTGACTGACAAGTTCACTTACATCACAGATTTTTTGACCGCCCCCGGCCCCCGGGCCCCTCCCATCAAATCTCTTCCGAGCTGGTGTCCCATTGGTTCACAGTTTTAAACGATCCCTTCTTGGATTAAGCTGCAAAATGAATGTCTCTTTTGCTACTTCTTTAAGTCCTCCCCTTGTATATTATTACAGTGACACACAATTTCTTGCCATACTCGGACGTTAATTTGTGGATCAAGGTGAAGCATATGAAGTACTGACTAGCTGCATCAAACACAAAGCACATTACTCCCTGCAGAAGTAACACAGCTGCCGCCTACAAGTGTTCTGTTCGAAACTCATTTCTTAAACTTGTCCGAGAAACAAGACGTGGGATATTGACAAAAACTGAAGATGTCTCTTAATATCTGGAGGCAACTGCATGATCATTAGAACACCTGCGTCTAATGTGTCTCTGAAAAGTCTCTGCGTCTGTAAGGATTCAGAAACATATTTCTCTACATATACTCTATGCTATATTTTGTTTCCAACTGCTGCTGCAGCCCACTTTTAATTTGAGGCAATAATTTATTGATATGACTGACTATTACAACTCGGCATTTTCACCATGTCAGTGTTAAGGCGAGCTTTGCTTGTGGTAATAAAAACAGAGTTAGGATTATAGGTCTGTTGAGAGCAGTCCTGCCTCCTTGCAGCTTGAGAAAAATCACTACAATATCCATTAAATATCCCCTCAGGGGACTTACAGCATGACTGTAGTTCACTGCTGAGAGTTTATGGCGACATTAAACAACTGGCTATTTTATGTTCATCTCCTATAATAAACTTCTATTTAGTTTAGAGCCCAGTTGCTATACTGTTGCATGCTTCTAACTTACATTATGGCATCACTAAAGATCCTCTTTGCATCTACCGGATCAATCACCCTCACTCTCAGGTACTGTAAATACAGTAGTAAGAATCATCTGATGCACAGTGAAATAACGCGCAGCCACCCGATGCTGAGAATCATTTAACCTGTCATATCATTCCCAAAACACTTTTACCGTAAATAAAAGCGGCGAAGTTTTAATCCTTAATTGAACAGAGCACAGGTGAGATCTGCACGTTGCGCCATCAGCAGCACAACCACGCGCGGAGCGGCGTGAGGTGGAGAGGAAAGGTCCGCGGATCTGATCTAAGAGCTGGTTTTTGCACATTTGTGCAGAGTGTGAGTGAAGAGCAGCTGTACCTTCTCAGATCATATGTTTCCGGGCTCCGCGAGTCTCCTCCGGACAGCCGTGCGAGAAGCTCACTAGTCCCCAAAGCGACTCTGACCCACTCTGTTCACCAACTCTCCGCTCCCTGTCGACCAGGAGACAAGTTAGACCCAATGATACACGACACTACCGGTCCAAAGTTTCAAAATAAAATCCCCGCTCACTGCCACATGTTTCTAAATACCAGATCAGTGTTGATAGGACAATTTTTGAAAATTATTATTATTATAATCTGTTCTTATCCAAGCTATTTCAACCCAATTTGATGCTTTTGCTGTCAGGTGCTTCCCCATGGCAGCTGATTTTTTTTTTTTTTAACTTTTGTTAATATATTATTATTTTTATTATTATAATCATTATTATAAGGCTCAGTTTAAGTGTGGTAAAACCCTAAAATGCCACTTTTACAATGGCTGAAGCCTCTTTCCATATTCAGAAATGTTGTAAGATTGACACAAAGGGGCATTTCTCTAATATATCCATGTCAGACAATTTATAACATTCAGCAATTTCACTAACATGTTAATTTACTACAAGCATTTCTTCTTTTCTGGATTGAGAAAGAAAAGATTATGTCAGCTGAGGAAAAGTTACAGTTAGCCGAGCTAATGTTTTAGCTTAAACAAACTTCTGACTAGGTAGAATGAGCCAGACATCCTTTTAGCTCTCATAATTATGTAAAAGAAACCTTCTGACCTTCAAACATCATCATGTCTTCAAGGCTGAAAGAAAAAAAGCGGTGGCTGTTTGCTATTTTGTACAAAATTTCAATTTTCTGAAGTTTATCTGCCAGAAATTGGCCGTTTTTTTTTAGCGCCACCCACCACGTTTAACTCAACCATTAAGAATCAACCGTTTAGCTCCTCCCACTGCCTTTTAACTCAACCAATCAGATCCTTCCTGCCTCCTAACAGCTCTGACGTTTTCTCCACCTGGTGGTGAGGACCAAGCACCTGAGCTTGTGTAGTTGACAGTAGGTTGCTGTTAGGACCACATATCAGTGCCTGTTGCAGTTGTAAATCACCAGACATGGAAGGGAGCTTTTTAAAAACTCTTTAAATATTTCCTTACCCCACCATATATTTTAAAAAATGTATTAATTATTTGTTCTATCATGAAAAATTGTTGATCACAGGCATTTTGACATGTTCAGTATGTAGTAACATACACAACGAAATACCACAGCAAACATTTGTACGCTACTAGAGCAACGACAATAAACAGCAAAAACCACGGCAGCGTCCATAAAGTATTATGACCAGTCGCAGTGTTAGCGTCATTTTGTTTCCAACGGCGTCCCGAACAAGATTCTGTGATGATTTTTTTCGAGTGATAAAACGCCAGAAAAAAAAGCAACATTTTCAGGTGTATCCTCTCAGATAAACTGGCAGGTAAAACCAGAATGCAAACAGGTAATCCTTTGACACCCAACATTAAAATAATTTGCAACCTTTTCATCCCATAGATGTCATCATGTGTATAGCAAATTTGCTTTCCAAAATCAGAATGCCAGTTTGAGCGTTTGTGGCCGATTTTATGGAGCTTTTTGGGCTGTTGTTTAATTAAAAGCCTTAAACAACGTTTTCAGAAGCATATTGACGTGTAGGGAAACATTTGAAGAGGGCAAAGACAACCCTCGTTTGCATGTAAGTAGCCTCATATTGTTAAAAAATGTTGCCTCTCTTGCCATTCGTTTTGGTGTTTCTGAAAGCTTTCCCACGTAATGATCATTTTTGTTGTATATTGACATCCAGCCTTTTTGCCAGTCGTGCAGTCAGCTGTAATCCAGGGTGGACTGGTAAAAAGGAGCAATAGCAGCAGAAGCCAAAGACGAATATAGATACCAGCCATAGAATTGGTTTGGTGTTAATGCAGTAAGCAGAGATAACATGAAAATAAAGTTCATGTTTCACTAATGTAGTCGCAGAGAAGATGAAAACCACCAGCAGCCTTTCTGTTTAAGAGCAGAACAATAATCATTTCTTCACCAATGCAGGCTTTATAAATTGTTTCTAAACTTTTTGACCTCTTTTCAGGGATGATGCTGAAAATAAGCCCAGTCTTGCAGTCTGTTGCTGCTTCTCATCGCCAAAGGATTGCTGTAAACCACCAAAGTGCTCGCTCTGGAACCCCAGAGGACAGAATTTCAGCCATTGCAAGAAAGTAATGTGGTTGTGAAGTTGTGGTAAATGTCCCTTCCAACCCAAATGGTACAAAAGTAACAGCCTATTTTACAAATGGACAATCTAGCTTCATGTTGTTCTTTGAAATGGTTTGGATACGTTTTGGATATTGCCGTTTTATAGGCATTTATCCACCACCCCATTTTCAGTACCAATATTGAATTTTCCTCATTTCCCATAGTTCTGGGAAACATCATCATCTGTTGAAATAAAATAATTAAATACTGAAAAACCGTAAAGCACATTTTAGCCGTTTTGAGTAGGTCTGGTACACAAAAGGACATCAAGATACAGTACTCAATAGTTTTACTTATCAGCTTCAAATATGCTACGACTGTGGACAAGTGCCAAAAAAAGACACAAAAGCCTCGACCTAAGCCTTTTAAATAGCCTTGTACCTACGAGATAATTACACCCCTTCAGATAATGCAATTCAGCAATTCAAGCATGCAAGTTGTCTTCAGAATAAGCCATCAACCAGATATTATATCTACAAAAACAGCCCAAATTTGTCCTTGCACAAATGGGTTAAATTTACAGAAAAAATGATCTGAGATTATATTTTTTTCTTTTAATTTGAAGACAAAATTGCCGTACTTCCTGTCCCTGGCCAGCTTGACGCTGCTGATGGGTCTCCTCTCAGTTGAGACTTGCAGAGGACTGATGGGTGTTTCCCGCTTCATTCACCATCCACCCCTGCAGCTATTCATTCCTTTTACCTGGTTTAATGCGAGGCGAGGCAGCAGAAAAATGTGTTTGAGCGGCAGGCAGGCTGAGCGGCTGTGGGGACAAAATGTGTATTTTTGTGACCCCTGGCTGTATGCTGTATGAGTCCCCAAGGGCTCCTTTTAATATGCCTCTCTCTGTTCTGGGCAGGTGCTCGCTGTAAAAACTGAAAGTGAGGATCATGGAAGAAGAATGGAAACACTCTAACATATAACTGTTGTTGACAACTTACCCCTCAAGTTCACTGGTGTGTTACACAAAAAAATACAACATTTAAAAATCACATTGACACAAATCAGCATGTGAATGTGTCCCGCATCAGACCAGAATGAGTCTATACAATTCCAAGTGCTTTTTTCCCCCCGTTCAGATCTTCATGTTAGTAAAAATGCTTGGCGGTGCAAACACAAAGACAGGAATGCTTTCACCATAATTTGCCTTTCATTATAATGTGTTTGTTTCTCCAGATTAATATATTGGGCCTTGAAATCCTTTAGATGTTCTAGAGCAGCATAGTAACGTCCGCACAGAGCTGCAGCGTTGGATGTGCAGGCGCCCTTATCTTAGAGATAGCACAGAGCCTTGAATGAATAATGGGCTTCTGTCCGCTGAAGGTGAGGCACACAGTTTCTCTGTAGCTCAGTTATTATGGGTTTGTTTGCTGACCATGTAGCCTTTAACCAACAGTAGAACTGGAGGTCTCTGAAGTCTTTTGTATTATCATGATCATGAATATTTAACAGTAAATTCTGTGTGTTCCCTTCAGACTCTGAGTTTCATGGCTCCAGAATCGCAGCTCGAATAAATAGTTGGCCATCGTGAGTTTTCTTCAGCAGGAGTTTGTGTTCAGTCTAGCTCAAAGCTCCTTAAACTCAGATTGACAGCGATTAATTGTGGTTAATTTATTTACATTACTGTAAGTACAGTAGCACGAAACTATGCAAAAGAAAAAATAGAAATTGACCATTTTCTGAGCTGACCTTTGACTAAAATGAGCTCTGGTTAAAATATGATGATCATGATGATGATGATGGTTGTAAAAAGAATTACAACTGATGAAAAAAAAAAAATAAATAAAAGCACTGAAAAAACAACAAAAAAATGAATTTAAGCCTGGCCACAAAA
>NTHP01000390.1:337119-392306 GCA_003416845.1 Oplegnathus fasciatus | reverse complement strand
CTCCTCCTTCTGAAGCTAAATAAACTATTTAAACCCTCCTCGGATCAGCTGGAAAATGCATCGTCACAAAGCTGAAAACAGGCTGTTTTTCTGACTTTTTAGACATACGTGGTTCTCACAGGACAGCCACGCTACAAACATATGATGATCTTACAGACCATGATGCATTGCTGTATATTAAATTAGCCAACAGTATATAAAGTAGTTAAAATGAGCTCAACTTTAATACTTTTACTTTAAGTCCATTGTTACTTTTACTTATATTATGTACGTTTTTGAACGCATGCCTGTTACTTGTGCTGCAGTGGAGTATTTTCACAGTGTGGTATTAGTACTTTTACTTAAGTAAAGAGCCTGAATACTTCTTCCACCACTGCTGTTGTTGAATAAGAGATGTTGTGTTTATTTGGCCAGTACTTTTAAAGTTTCATGTGCCTCGTGGAGAAAATACATCTCGTTTTTGTTCTCGAGAAGTGTTTACAGTCTCCCTTCCCTTCTCAGCCACTTTGTTAACTGTTAAAAGAGATTAAATTGTTAACGTACTGTAAATGTTTTCTTGATGTAGGGTCCTCCGGGTCTTTGCAGCTCTTCTGTGCTCACTGGTCTCTTCAAGACTAAACATGAAACAAACCAGGCAGAAAATGGAACAATTCATAAACACTCATCACGTCCATGTTCCATCTCAGCACCACTTTACCACCCACTAAAAACAACAGTTAAACTTGTGTGTGTTACATTTATCAACTGTTTTCGACCCTTAACTCAATCTTAACATGCAACAAATACTAAATTAATGTTGAGATTTAATATGAATACCACAAACAAATTAGAAAGTCACTGTCAGTCTTCGTCGTAGCATCAGCGCACAGTTTTCTCTTTGCTTATTGTGGTCTGGCAGGACCCGACGCAGATGTCAGTTATACATGAGCTCCATGATCGACGGCTCTCCTCTTCACTCAGACATCACCTTGAACCCTTCCTACACCTGATAGACTGAACGCTGAACGCTTAGATTGTTCAGTTTTAAATCCACCTGAAGCAAACTTAAGACCTACATAACTTCGACGACTCAAAGGCTTTTCGGTTTAATCAAAATTTGAACAAAAAGATAAATTTTTTTTTACCTGATTTGGGGTTGGAGAGCACCAGGGAGGAGGAGGAGGAGGAGGAGGAGTTGTTGGGTAGGTCGACTCCTCTCCTGCTGTATCTGCTGCCGTCGCTGCTGCTCCTCAGCCGGGCCCCTCCCTGGCCTCCGCATCCTCCTCTTGCAACCGCCTTCACCTCTTTGGATGGAGCCACTGACGGAGGGAGGGAAGTCATTCATTATGCCGGATGATTTACGACTTTCAATAATCAGAATCAAAACCAACTCAGTTTTGTGTTTAACTTCCTCAACATCCAGCAGTTCTGTTTCTGTTCAAACATGCCTTGTTAACAGCAGACGCTTCCTTAGATAGCTGAGATAAGAAAGACAAACAGAGGACACAGTGTTTGCTGGGGGGCTGACCAATGCCCTTTTTGATTTAAGACAGGCAGATATGTTGCCCAGATCCCCCCCAACTGCCCCTCTGATCGGTCTAAATGCCCTTCTAGTGAGCTTAAGAAGTGCTCTGGTTTGACCATCAACCAAAAATGAACCCTTTACTCCCTTTTGTTTACTGTGTTTTGTTGGTTTCTTTGTGTATCTGTTTTATGAAATTATTTATTTCTGTTTATTATATTTGTGTTGTGTTGTTGCCTTTTTTGGCTGTTTGCTTTGACAGCTTTGGTTTGTCTGCCGTGCGTGTGGAGAAGATGTCCCTTTCTCATTCCGTACACACCACATTGCATCGTACGCACGCGAGGATAAGATGATTCAGTTTGATTTCAACATTAGTAAATGTTGACACCACAGCGGCTTCTGAAAAATGAAAAACCAGCTCTTATCATCACTCACGAAGCAGCGCTGGTGAGGGAAGCAACAACCCCCCCAAACCCAAAGTTGCTTTGTCAGACCAAACTCCCATCGAGTCAGAGCAGAAAATACATTTCAGCGTAATGCAGTGAACCTGCACAATGCGATGTAATGTACTATTGTAATATCGCAGTCACCACAGAGTGTTCTGTCAAATGAATTTCACCCTTCGATTTGTTAAAGCTGACACCTGTAATAAGACAGAAGACAGACACACCTCGGGGTGAATGTGGTGCTCATTTGCTACCAAATTCACAGCAATCGTCTACTGAACATATTTAAACATATTTTGCACAAATCTGCCAATCTGACAGTTCATTTTCTACATTTTTTTAAATCCTGCTTGTGGCAAGTAAAGCACTGTAAGGTTAAATTCTGCTGTCATGGTGGATTATTGGACAAGATGTGTAGCATTTAACCGCAGTGTCTCCGATTCAAATCTGGCTCTGGCCTTTTCTGCATTTTGCCACCTCCCTCCCTCCAAAAAAGTTTCGGTTTTTAAGTTAAAACCACTTAGTTAAGGTCAGAGAAAGAGGGTGGTTGCAGACCTGGACCTCCATCAAAGTCTCAGGCTTTCACCTCCTCAACCAGCCACCTTCCAAACCTGCAGGATGTTTGATTCTCTGGTGATCTGGGGCGGAGAAATACTTTGATTTCATAACATCAGCAGCTCGGTGGTGGTCTCGTCTGGTTACAGTAAATCTAACTTTGTATCGGGTGCTTTATCTGGCAAAGACTTACTAATTTGATCATGTTGTATGAAGAACCATTCATTTTATGCGGTGGACATAGCGTGTGCTCTGAGTCTCATCTCCACACACACACATTTTAAACTGGGTCATTTTACGATGGGATGACACGGTGACTCAGGGAGGACGACCTCATACAACCAGATAATAAAATGATAGTAAAATGATAAAGTTCATTTGTTTGCTGTTTGATGAAACATGCCATGGCCTTTGCCTCATAACAATAACACTCTCTGTTAAGGATAATAATTAATCCACCACTTCCTCTTGTTGCCATGGTTACTGCACTGTACCTGCATAAACCTGACCAAATAATTTCTTTAAAACGCGTCTAATATGTGGTTAAAAAATGACTGTCAGGTTCTGTTGACAGCAACATGCTTGTTGACTGTCTGAAATGCTGGTGCTGGGTGAAGTAAACATACGTGCTTTACATGATTCAGTCTAACCATTTGTAATCTAATCTGCTCTAATTTACTCATTGTTTACTGTTGTTCCTGATTAACTTCTCTATCAAATACATAAAGTGCATTTTAGTACACAGCACTCGTCTTACTGTAAGTTTCCAAAAATCTGTTTCAGTTTTTCTGAAAAAGAAACGGGCACTTGTTCTTCTTATTAACTGTCATTCATTTCTAAATCCGTTTTCTCTGACTTTCACAGGAATGTAAAAATAAATGACAAATTGGAAGTTTATGGTTAACTTACAGTTTACAGTGAGCTTTGTGCAATAATATTTGGCTGTTAGTCTGTTGGTTTGTTCTACCAAATTTACCATTTGTGAATGTTTCACCATACAAAGTCTGTTTCTGATTATTGTTTCCTGCTACAGCAGCCTATGACTGATAACATTCATCCCCATTCACGCTGTCATTCTGCACGGGTACAATATTATAAACACATCCTTTTTTTAAAATCTAATTTTTAAAGGGATTTTAAAGAGGTTTGTGTTTGGTTTTGTATTTTGTGTCCGGCTATTTTACTTCATTACTTAAACTAAATATTAACTGAGCAAGTCCCTCTTTATTTACTTGTCACCCACTGTGAAAACAACCTGGATCAGTGGTTCGTTCTGTCCACACACATGCTGTCATGGCATACTGCAGGAGTTCACCATGTTTTATTTCAAGTTGGAACCGATTTTAAACTGTAAAAGCAAAATAGGGGATGACCTCATGGTCTAGTGGTTTAAGGCGCATATTGAAGTGTTTGATTCTGGCTGAGGATGTTTGTTGCATGTCGCCCCCTTCGCTCTCTCCCCGTGTTTCCTGTTTTTCTCTGCTGTCAGTTATCCAACAAAGGCAAAGTTTAAACAAAACAGAAGTGCCTGATTTCTCATTTGAAATGAACAATTGCATTTTATAATGACCAATTACAAGAATTGGGAAACTGGAGTTATGATTTATCACAACTATGATCTGCCACACTAACCTCTGAAGAGAGTTCAAAACAAGAAAACATTGTGTAGCTAGTGAAAAATAAGTTCAAAAGATTTAGCAAAAATGGACTTTAAGCATCAAGCAGCTCAGGGACTTTTACGAATAAACTGAAATCCCGTATTTGAATATTTGCTGAGGACACAAAGGCTTTGACCTCTGACGTCTTTACTACATTATTTGTTTCAGGAGATGTTGATAATCTGGGGAGCCGGTGAAACATTTCCAGTGTTCAGGATGTAAACTGAAGTTCTTACCTGCTGTACGAGGTCCCATCTCTCCTCAGTCTTTATCCAAGCGTTCAGAGCTGAAGGTTGCTGAGGATGAATCCAGAGGAGGAAGAGCTCTAACTGCTCATATAAACGGACAAAAAGACAGACGGACACACGGACAGACACTCAGTCAGAAAGACCATCAGTCCGTTACAGTTCTCTGGCATTAAATGAGTCTCTGGCACAAGCCCGGTGACAGCTACCAAAGATTCCTTAATCAGCTGGTCAGTTAAATCTGTCTGTGCGTGTTTACAGATCTGAAAGCGAGGGTAGTCATCCGGTTGAAAAAAATGTGTGTGTGTGAGCTAAATATTAAACCCTTGAACAAACAAACTGACCCTCAGCAGGAGGGGGGAGGAGACACATTTCAGATAGACTTTTTCCTCCCTGAAATAGTAAAGTAACGTTAACGATACGCCACAATGTATGTCCCACTTTTCAAAATAAAACTTTAAAAAGTCCTGCGCACATAAACCAGCTTTTGCTTCCATGAGCGAACCTGAAGATGCTGCATGTCAAGTCTTCTTTATCTTATAGAAAGAATCATGTAGCGTTAGAATGAATACTACAATATGCAGTAATGTGACTTTGAGCTTTATAACAGTGATTTTTCCTCTACTGCGCAGAAAGGAACAAACACTTTACGAAGTTACAAAAAGCTCAACAAAAATCCAGAGCTTCTCAAAGTCTTTGCATTATTGCAAAAACAATATTCAAACATGGTTTATATTACATAAATTATATTTTGAATACAATTTAAACTACAGATTGGGGAGATTGAGAATGTATGAGAATGTATAAGATATCCCAAAAAATATTTAACCTTCACAAATCGGTACATAATAAAGAATAATAAAGAATAAAAATCAGGTCTGTAGAAATCTGGAGTGTTTGAAATGGAGATTTAATTTCAAAGATCACATCTATTTAACGAGTTCTAGTGTATTCCTCTAGAGTCATGAAGGGCAAGCAGCCTTCCAGGTTGCTGGTTTGACTCCACACCTTCCCTTGCAAAATCATTTCCTCAGCTTCAGCTGTTAGGCAAGGCAACGAGCCATGTGTTTGAGGATGTGTGGTTTCTACTTTTAATATCTGAACCAGAACTGACTGTTCCTGAGAAGGGTGAATGATATCTGTATCTATATATGTGTTTAACCTTTTGCTCCATCGGTTGCTGCAGGCTCGCTGATTCACGCTGATAAAAGGGTGGATTTCTCCATAAAGATACTGCATTGAGCAACTTTAGAAAAAGCTTTTGTACAAAGAGAGTTTGGCAAACAGAATGTTTAAAAACCAGGTAGACAAATAAAGTCCCATGGTAATCGTTGCTTATAAATGTACCTGACCTTCAGCCTGATTGCCGACTGCAGACTGTAGGAGGCTGCAGCTGGAGAGGTAAAGGAAACGCAAAGATCATTTCTGCTCTGATGGGCAGAGGAGAGTCAGGACAAAGGCAAAAGCAGAAGAGATTTCCATCAGTCGGTACAGTGCAGAGAAGCGAGTGCAGACTCAGCAGTGTGTCATATGTTGTGTGATCAAAAATTTCCAGCTGTTACAAAAAGGTATTTTCAAATGAGAAAAGAGCGTTGTCCATAAATGCAACCCGAGGTCTAACCGTCCTAACAGTGTTTTAATGCAGAATAATTACATATGAATGGCCTTCTCAAGCACTTGCTGTCAAACTAAACATGTCTGAACCTGTCAGCTGAGTCATTTGGACAACGTGGCCGAGAATGACAACAATGAAGAAACACGCTGCTGCCGTCAACAACATCAACAACAACAACAACATGTTGCAGACAGAGCAAACACGCTTCTGATAAACCCGCATTCTGTTCTGTCTGCAGGAGGAACATTCCTGACTCTTTAGATCAGAGCCGATCAGTGATCAATCAGCGTTGCTGTTTCAGTCCCTGATCATGAGCCAAGCAGCACAACATGACGATGACACAACACATTGATACGAGGACAAATGATGACAGCACGACATAAAAACACAGAGACTCCAGGAGCAGTTTTGCTTGTTAGATGCACAGTTACACACATTTAGCTTTGTATGGTAACAATTCACAGGAAGTATCCCGCTCACAGTAAACCGGTCGGTATGGTAACGATGCAAGTTGTGTAACTTTGTCCCAATTATTAACATGAGGTTGGCAGTCATTTAACATGTGGCGTAATAAATCATTTTTAGACGTGCTGGCAGCATAAGGCTCCACAGATGTTGGTCAGTCGGTCCAACGCTTTGGTCCGGGCTGAAATATCTTGACGACTGTTGGACGGATAAAGATGAAATTTTGTGCAGACAGTCATGGTTACCAGATGTTAAATCCTAATGACTTTCGTGATCCTCTAACGCTGACATGTTATCATCACTGTGAGCATGTTAGCTCGCAGACTTTAGCGTTTAGCTCAAAAAAAGAAGAAAAAAGTTGGTTTGTAGTTTCTACAGATGTACAGGTGACAGAAAGAGATCAGTGTCACGTAGTATTTACATCAATAAGGTGCTACCTATCCAGGATATCCCTGAAGTTGCTTGATGTCCTCCTGGATCCACCCTCTTCACTTTTATTTCACATCCTACATTACTGTCATCAAACGGTACATATTGTGATATTATTGTTGATTTTTTCTGTACACTCGACATCTATTGCATGTCTGTCGTCCTGGGAGAGGGATCCCTCCTCTGTTGCTCTTCCTGATGGTTTCTTCCATTTTTTTTCCTGTTAAAGGGTTATTTGGGGAGTTTTTCCTCATCCGAGTCGAGGGTCTGAGGACAGAGGGTGTCGTATGCTATGCAGATTGTAAAGCCCCTTGAGGCAAATTGTGATTTGTGATATTGGGCTGTATAAATAAATTTGACTTGACTTGACTTGACTACACAAAACATCCACTTTCTGTCCTCAACAGAGCTACTGTATGTTAAAATTGTAATCTCGAAGACTTTCATTTCNTGTTTGTTCGGCCATAGTAACCGTTTACTCACAACACTAGCAGAGACCGGAAAAAACAGTACGCCGCTTCACACACAGATGAGTTGAAGAGCGAATCTGTCACGTTAAAAGTCTTGTTAAAAGCCTAACTGTGCGCCGCTTGTGATTTTTCCGGGAAAGTCGCCGCCAACACCCGGGTCGTAAAACTGCAGATGCTGCAGGCTTTCATCAGTGGGCCACAGGCTCAGTCACCATTGTGTTTTATCAGTCGGTGATAGATAGTGACTTAACAGACGTTTATTTAAATGAAAATCTTTGAGATTCTGACTTTAACCACATTGTCTTGATAAATAATGTTGAAATCCTCAAAAAGTTATTCTGTATTCTGGCTATCATCACAATCCTCCTTAGTATATTTTACTTTTAACTTTTTTTTTATTGTAATGACCAAATCATTTAGGGCTGATATATGTAAACTTTAAAGTCAAACTTACCTGACAGAATTATAACTTTGTAAATGTGAAGCCAGATAGTTTCAAATCCCAAATTGTACAATATATTCAGCTGCAATGGCAATATATAATAATACATTAGATGAAACTCCTTATATATTTTTTATTCAATATTATTCATAGTTTATTGTCACTGCTGTATTGTTTGAAAGACATACAAAAGTCCACAAACATGCAACTGAACTCGACACACAGATGACTTTTTCCACCATAAAAAAATGAAATATTTCACATTTTAGTTAAACTGTAACTACAGGGAATTTGCACTACGTGGATTTTAGCTTACGTTCATGTTAAACTACATACAAATGAAGGTTTTCTATAAACCTCTGCATCATATCAATCCAACCCCGCTGTCTGTTAGACTGTCATCACTCTAAGAAATAATGATCAATGTCAAGTTTGTCTTCTCAATTTTGCATGACCTAATTTTTCTGCTTCCTGTTGTCGGAATCAATAATTTCCATTGAATTGTTTCTGTTAGAATTCCTTGAAGCTCTTGAAGTATTGCTGAAGGTCAATGAGTCAACTTTATCACAGCGTAATTCTTTTATATTGAGTCATTTACATTCTGTTTTTTGTCATATTTGTATGTGCTAGAGAGAAATCCACATATTCATTGACGTCCAGGGAACAGGGGTCCTTGGGGAGTTTATGGAGGGTTTGTAGGAACCAGTTTACTGAACCAGAACTGTTGTGGGTGTCTGTGTCTGTGCTCATCATTTGGGGGTCTTTTACATGAGAAGGTTTGGGTCCCGATCTATCCAACCAACGGACCGCTCTGTCAACCAAAAACAAATTCTGCAGTTTCTTAACCTTTGACACAGTGACCCCAGAGCTCCAAAGATCCCGTGATAACACACCGGCGTGTCTGCGTCACTTCATTTATTTGTTTGCGTGCCTCTTAGAAGCAATTCAGTTCAATCACGAGCAGCAGTTGTAAACTGTACGACTTTATAACAGGTCAGGGCTCAAGTGAGTTCCTGAGATAGCTGTCATCCATAACTGGCAGCCCTATACAAACTATCCTCCTGTGCATCCTGCTTTACCAATTAAAGCTCAGGTCCAGTGCAGGAAACAGTGTGATGATCACAGTGGAGTGAAAAGTAAAGGTGTGCAGGTTGGGCTGGTAGATGATGCCGGAGACATGATCTTCCACTGTTAACAACTAAGCCTGTTATATAGGAGATATACGACCGGGAATCGAACCCCACATCGCTGCTGTGGTGGGAAAGAACTTCACCTCTGAATCCTGTTCAGTTATTTTACTTCAACCAGACCAATCGTCTTATTGTTCTAGTGTTTGTTTATATCCTGATGAAATAAAATATATTGAATTGAGTTTACACACATGGAAACTGAATGGGTTATCCAACAGAAAAACAATGTCAGTGAACATTTCGCAGGAAGCACATTGGAAAGCCACTTTTTGTTCCACATATATATATTAAAAAAACACAATCAGATTTCTCACAGAATGTATTTTGGTAATCGGAAGCAGTGGTCCTTGGATGTAATTCGCTGGACATAATTTTGGCCCTACATGACTTTCAAAGTGTGTCTTCTCTTACAATAAACACGTTTTCTGTCATTCGCCTGAGACCGCGGCCATGATGCACTTTTGTAAGGAGAATCAATGATGTATATTTGTGACTGGTTTGCATGTGACACAGGCATGTTGGGTATAAAGAACGGCTAATTTGTAACGTTCGTTTCACTCAAAAGCAGAAGTTGCAGGAGACAGTAGACGGCAGTCAAAATCACAAAGTCTTTACTTTAAAAGGTTGGAGGCAGACATACAAAGTAAGCAGACTTCTCTGGAGAAAAAATAAACAGAGGCTCTAAAAACTAAAAAGCCCAGAGAGTACTTGAGAAACAGAGTGACTCAGTGTTGCCAAGCAAAAACAAGCACTGAGCAACAAAAACTAGGGCCTTAAATACAAGGCTTAACAAGATTGGGTTCAGGTGTTGCGGGGACTTCTTCCCTGTCCTCTGTGCTGACCCATGACACTCATTTGTTTCTTTGAGGGTTTTTATTGGCAGGTTTTCTACTTTAGCAGCAGGTGATTGGACTTTGGCTGATGTGAAATGGTGGTTCTTTAATTGCAGGGATTGATAGAGAGTCAGATACAGTACATGTAGGAGTCAGTCACTAAACTCTGCACTTCCTCATTGCACTCGCAGTGGAAGTGCCCTTTAGCAAAGCATGTTGACCCTCCAGTTGCTCCTTCATGAAGACATTTTGATAACTGTACTGTACATTTCAAGGTCAGTTTGATAACTGAACAACTGAAGTTGAAGTTTAGTCAAAGTACATTTTAGTCAAAAAGTATGAGTCTGATGATTTTTGCTTCCATCGTTGATGATGCAACAGCTTGATGATCTAACGCTGTTGTGCCTCATTGATTTCAGGGATCAATAAGCTCACAGGCTGGAGAGGAGAACAGCTCAGTCAATATACAGAGTGTTTTACAGAACATGATGTCTGTATTTTCCATCATTGATTCGGTGTGTGTATTCAGGTATATTACACCTGGAGGTTTCCAGAGGTGGATGTCTCACACATGGAGGGATCACACATAGAACACATATTAAAACCAATCTGATCATCTGGATGTACAAACAGATATAACACTGCAGGTGATATAGTAAGACTCATGTTAGTATATGTACAGTATCTAGTTGTAGTATTCTGAGGACATTTGTGTACTTTTGCAGTTATCCAGTACTACTTTAGGGTCATCTAAACTTATGTGTGTATTTTGTATCTCCATCTCTCGCCTCCTGTTTGCTAACAGGGATAATGCTGCCCTCTGCTGGAGAAAAGCTTCTGACACAGTCAAGGTTGAAAGTTACACTTTATTACCTCACCTTGTTGCCTTTCCTTCCTCTTTTTGTCTTCTCGTTCTTCAGTCAATATCTCTTCTAGCTTGTCTCTTGCTATTGTCTTCTTCATTTTCCTTGCTCACAGCTGCTGAGTGTAAGAGCTTCCATTCAAATTTAAATGTGAGGTTACAACCACAGCGTTAACTTTCATTTCTTGTCTTTATCCACGTATTTCTTTTCAGTGTCAGGGATGCTACAGCCGTACCTGTACACCACGCAGGTGAAAGAAAAAAAAGGAAAACTCCCTGAGTAGAGAGAGGTCACTGGTCATCACAGAGCCAATCGCTTGGCTGTTGTTGTTGTTGTTGTTGTTGTTTTTTCAGAAAATAGTGTGATTACTGAATGCACAGTATTACTACAGTACGTACAAGGAGAAGAAGTGTGGAAGGGTAGAAAAAGGGAAGATAGAAAGAAGGATAAAAGGAAGTAAGAAAGGGTCAAAAAAATACAATTTATAATAACAAAGTCATAAGAAAAATAATATCACTGGTCATATATAAACAACTGGTCAGTATATTGTATATGACTTGTACTGTATTTTTGCCCTTTGTAAAGCTTTAGTACCCGTGGTTACCAACAGGGAGCGCCAGTGTTAGGGCAGTAAAACAGCTACTCTTTGTACCTCAGAAAAAGTATATAAATACCTTTTCTGAGAAAGGAACAAAACAACGATACTTTCAGTGCTTGAGAGATGAGACACCAATTGAACACTGGATGTCTGAAGATAAGATTCGCAAGAAAGGATTTATCTCATAAGGCACACCAAAAATCCAGCTGTTAACAATTTACAGACCTCCAAGGTCCTCTACAAATTTTTTGTTGACAACTTCACTGAGCCGCTTTCTGTCGTCTCAACAGATTTTTGACTATCTTGTCATAACTGGTGATTTCACATCCACACTGATAATCCCAAAGACAAAACTGCTACTGTAAGGTTCTGTGGTCTGTTTCAACCTTTTGATCTGTTGCAGCATGTGGAAGGGCCCACACACAATCAAGGACACACACTGGATTTGGTCGTTCTGACCATTTCTGTGTCGGTTTCTCCTGATACCCAAACCAGATCGGTTCCTGTCACAAAAATGTATATAAACGAACATACTAGTTGTCTTTTTATGGAAGCTACGTCCACGACAATAATCTCTGTTGATTCGCTCTTTGATCATTTTGACTGTAAAACTCTGTCAAACCGTAAACTGTAAAAATTATTGACGCCATTGCACCTGAAAAGGTAAAAAACTCATCTCTGGTAAGCAACAAGATTTGGCAACAAGGAGGAAAGAATTAAAGTTATTGTTCAGCTTGATTCCGGAGCTATAAAGACAGAAATCTTGGTGTTTTTCATAGATGCAGATCTGAGCTTCAGCAGCCACATCAAGGCAGCATCTAAATGAGAATTTTATCATCTGGCACAAATAGCAAGAATTAGAGTCTCACGTCCATGCAAGATTTAGAGAAACTCATTCGTGCCTTCATTTCCAGCAGGGTGAATTATTGTAACAGTCTCTCGTCAGGTCTTCCCAAACAGAAACAAGAGAACTGAGCACGTTACTGTCGTTCTTAAAAGGCTGGCCTGCAATAAAACAAATATATATAGGATAAAAAAAAAATCAAAGATAATAGATTATAAATATATGTAATAGAAGTATTAAAACCCTAAAGTGTGTATTGGCCCGGTGGAGGTGGGCTGTGCAGTCTTTCAGTATATAAAAGATATATGTACATTGACCAGTTGTAAAGCAAACTGCACAATAAAAATCTTTCCAAGTCATAGATCTAAAGTGTCTAAATGTGGCAAAAACCTCAAAAATCACTACAAATCATCTAAAATTGAAAAACAAGAAATGCTCACTATGTTGCACAGATGTTGCACTGCGTGGGTGATATAGGACATCAATGTTAATTGAGACATGTGAACATTGGAACAGGCTGTTTGTGTGTGAGTGTGTGTTTGAGTGTGAGTGTGGGTGTGTGTTTGAGCATCGTGAGGCAAATATTAACTTTGTCCAAAGTACATTACTGTTCCTGAATTACGATGCACAAATGTCAGCGGAGTTAATGTATTTGAGTGCCATCCTGCTCTGAACTTCAAACTCGCTGCAGGAGCATATACAGTTTGGATAATCCCTTCCGGCCCAACAAGCAGCGTCATTAAAGGACATTTATCAGGTAGCGTGTGAGAGACTCTGATGGAAACTGGTGAGGACAACTGATGCTGAGTTGCTAGAGCCCAAACAAGAGCTAAAAGGAGACACATATTCATCAGAAACATGCCGCTGATAAAAATAAACAAATGAACATTTTGGGAGATGTTTGGTCCACTCACCAGTTGTTCCTGGCCTCTTTTCACCTCTTTTCGCCTTCTGCTGATGGAAACAGCAACAGAATTTTGAAGTTGATGATTAGATGTTTCTTTCTGCTCTTTGGGACTCATAAATGACTTCTCTCCTACGGAAGATGATTAGGGCCACATGTGAAAAATGTATTTGAGTCCTTGAGAATAAAGTCAGAATTCTGAGATTAAACTCAGAACTCAAATCAAACTTTCACATGTGGCCCTAATCCTCTTCCGTACTTTTCTTTACATGGTTTATATATCGTTTACTTTTTATAAGAGAAACAAAATATCATTTCAACACATCTTTTGTTCCGATGAGTCCAAGTCTTGAGAACTGCCTTCAAACTGCCAGTCACCGTACAATGTCCATAAGAAAAATAAATGGGGAATCTTACTTCTGAAACCCTGCAGACCTGAAATAAAGAACTTCTTCCTCTCTTACGTCTTGCCTTTTTTGCTGAAATTGAGTCTGGCCTGGAGGTGGACATTATGAATCACTTCACACATTTGAATCATTGCGTACAGAGATTTGTAGTCACTGACTGTGTAGTGTCTTTTATTAAAACGTTTAGTTTATTGCTGATTCAGTACAAAACTATGCATATGTAAGCATAAAGCTAATAGCTCAGCATCCGCCTGTCTGTTATTGCCTCACGGTTGTTTCTACTTTTCGCCGTCTTTCAGCGTTAAACCAGGAAGTAACATACTGTATGATGAGCTCTAGTGAGTGAGGCATCAATGGAAAATGGTTGGGGTTTTGTCAATGACACTGATGAGTCGGCCCATTCAGCTCAGCTCGATGATTCAGTGTTAAAGATTTGTTTTCATTTGGTGCAACCTGACTTCTTCAGTGAGCTCATGTCGGAGCTCGCGCTCATCTAATGGAGATGTGGAGAAATATAATTGCAGAATTTGGTTTGAAAAGTGTGCAGACACTCTGGGCAAAGGTTATACTTCAAACCAATAAAGCTACACATGGGAAGAACTTGTTTGAACACACACAAAAACAGTAGGTAAGTAAAAAAGAGATTGCAGGTATATTTAAACTAACGGCCAATCGGATGACTGCTTAAATCTCCTTTTCCCAACTTTTACTCAACTGAGCTGCCGTGAGGTCGGCCTGGTCTGGAGGTGACTGAAGCCTTCCTCAGCCAGAAGAGAGAAGCTTAATGTCTGCGTAAGCTCGTCCTCAGGCACTGAAGCCTGGATCTCCTCGGTGTCGGTGACAGTAGATTATCATGATAGACGAGTAGTGAACAAATGTGACCTCTTGCACTTGCAAGAAGCTGTACATGGACCATTATTAATTAATTAATAATCTTTTTTTAAATACGAATGATGAAAAAGACAAAATGTAATATTTAAAAACACTTTCCTAAGCTGACATTAAAATAAAACATTATTAAATAAACATTATTTTCAGTGGTATGTGAAGCTACTGTGTTTACATATAATACTAAAATACAAATGGAAGGTTTTTAATGCTGATGAAAGAAAGAAATATGGAGATCAATGCACATCACTCAAACTTGCAACTATACACAAAATTTTCTTAAAATTCTTAAAACAAAAAAAAATTTCTTCAAAGAATTAAAATAGTAAAATGTGGGAAAAAACATAAATAAAATTGAGCTGACACTGAAATAAAAATCTACAGAATCAAAACTAAAAAAAACATGTTTGTCATTGGTGTTGAGACCCTTTTGTCACAGAGTGTGGGTGTTGTTGAACGCCCACTGGACCGTACCTGTCCACATCCTGCTGATAGTTTGACCCACATGATTGCCCAGGTGCACTGAAACTCAAGCTGCTGCCTGACATCCTGCCAGGATCAGCCTGCTAAGCATGGCCTCAGGTGATGGGGGCACATCGGCCAATCAGATTGTTTTGTGGCTTATGGAAGGTAATCTGTGCCGGGGGCAGAGTGTGTGTCTGTGTGTCTGTGCTTTGTCATTCACCTTCAAAACACACACACACACACACACAGAGCTCAACAGGCCTCAGAAACAACTGAGGCTTCATCGTTTCAAACCTCTCAAAATGTTTTGTATTTTCCCTCCATGTCTGTGAATATCTTTGTGTGTGTGCATTCTGCATGCAGCCCGGCCTCCGTATGTGTGCGTGCCCATGCATATGTGAATGTTTATGTATGTGTGTGGTCTTTGTAAGATGAGGATGTTTCCCCTGAGGTGGTGGATGTACAGATCACTTTCAAAGCCGGGAGATTTGTTCCCCCCCCCCATGAACAAAATGTTCCCGGCAGAGTGCAGGCTGCCAGTGACAGCAGAGCCTTTCAAAAGCCCTGATGTGTTTTGATAGGAATGCTGTGAAAAGAAGCTTAATGCTGTGGCTTTCTGTGGTATTCATCCAAAATCACAGAGCAGGCAAACATCTTACGAAGGCTGATACCCGTCTTGCAGAGATCTCTAGCGGAGGTATTTATCTGCTGCAGAGCGGGAGTGCAGAGACAACTTTCAACAGGAGGGCTCTCTTCGCAGTGTGGTGTCTTTGTCTCATTGTTTACAGATGAAAACAGCGAGATGTTCACATGTCCCTCTCACAGTTCAGCTCAGCTCAGGTATCTTTCAGGTTTTATATCATCTCACAGAACGAGTGGGGTGTATTTGGTGATTTGGGGCAATACTGACTTTGTGCCGCTCACAAATGTCTTCGTTTGTTCCATTTCCATTTGTGTCTTTAAACTTCCTGTCACTATAGTGGGTAACAATAAAAACATAGTAAAGACACGTCAGCAATCTCTGTCCTGACTGCTTCGCTCAGCTTACAACAAATTTGGGAACTCACGTCCACATTTATGAGGATGTCATAAGGCCTCGTGCGACCACACTCACCACAGGTTTCAGATGAAAAAAACGATCGTTGGCGCAAAGTTACCTGCAGTGTTACCTTCAACCAGCTTACTCTGTGTTTTAGCAGTGATTTGATGACTCTATCATGAACAATTTCAGTAGCAGTGATGATGAATTGATCTGCGTGATGATACATAAACTTATTAACTTTATTTGCATTTCAAAAGTACCATAATTACTTGTTGAATCTGTGTTCAAAGGACACTTGTTTGGGGAGGTGTACTGTAAGGGGCTTAAAATGATCTGCTGTGTATTGTATGGACTCTTTGGTGGATCTGGTTGTTTACAAGACAGAAGTCCAGATGATAATCCTGCGTATAGTGTAAAGCCGGATTTATGGTCAACGCAGGGGGTTCAGCATCAGATTTCTCTGTGGTGGTGGTATCTCCCTTGATACCACCACCACAACACTAGATGGATGTATCGTACATAAGAGCCAAGCTAGCTGTTTCCCCCTGTTTCCAGTCTTTGTGCTCAGCTAAGTTAGCCGGCTGCTGGCAGTAGCTTCACAGTTAGTTAATCTTCTCATCTAACTCTCAGCAAGAAAGTGAATAAGCATACTTCCTTAAATGTCACACTAAACATTATGTTGTAAAAGTGATCACAAGCAGCAGATGTCCTACAAATCCCACAAAATGCAACATACTCCCACTTTCGCTGTAGGCGGGAAGTTTACAGACAGAGCCCCCTTGTTGCTGGGAAACAAGGTGGATAGACCAATTTCTACAGAGAAGCCAAACTGAGTTTTGTCCTATTAACATTGCTGTGGTGCAAACCTTAAATATGGCCATCTGTTGACAGATGAGGCACACAAGATGTCCAAAATAAGTGTCTTTAATACATAAGACATTATAAAACAGTACATCCTTACCATTCCACTGGCACCCCTTAAGTTGGATTCAGTCTGAAGCTTTTTTTCAAGTCAAAAGTCTTGCTATTTTCTCATCACAATGATGTTCAAACAATGCTTATATGCTAAAGAAGAAGCAACTGTACAACTGTACTCTATGCACACACCCCCAGGCCACCATGGTGCGCCTGTCTATCTGTAACTTTGTGTATGCAGCACTGATCTTATTGATCATCGGGCAGCAGTAGCTCAGGTGTGTTGGCCATTAGTTAATTGTATGGTTGGTGATGGGGGCCCTATAGGCAAACCCAGGCATGAGGTCTCACCTGTGCCTCATGCTCAAATTCAAATTCAATTCTATTATCCAAAGAAAAAACTTGGGGTGTAAGATGACTTATTTGATAGTCCTTGACTGTGACACTAAAGCTCGATCTGCTGCACCTGACCTCTGCTGAAATGTGAACATGAACGTGCATCTCAAAAGTTCAAAGTAGAGAAAGTAATTCATAAATCCACTCCATTATACAGCAAAGGTCTTTAATAACGAGCTGTAAGGTGAAGCTGGTCTTCTCTGTGCCCTCAGGTGCCTGTTGAATACAAACCCACACACTTGCGATCATTATCCCAGATGACGTGACAGGATGAGCTATGTGGAAGGTTTGTACACACACTGCTTCTGAACCTCGGATGGACTGTTGTTGTTGTGTAGATTATAGTAAACATGGAGAGCAGGTAAGCGGGGAAACTGTTGTGTTCTGCACATCTGCTGGTACATTATTATAATATAGTCAACTTATACTCTTATTGTGTGTACATCAAAGTCCATATGACAATCCTAACTCGCTCTGGTAGAACTCAGGTAGTAGTTACCAATGGCTACAAATCAAGTGCTCTTAAGATTAGTATAGGTGTCCCACAAGGGTCTATTCTTGGTCCTCCTTTATTCATCAAACAAACAAACAATGTTATAAATAAATAATATTATCTCTGCCTCTCCAAATTTGAAGGTACATTTCTATGCAGATGGTACTATTTTATATGCTGCAGGCTCCTCTCTTAATCGTTTGCCACTGCAAATCTACAGTCTGCTTTTGATACATTTCAGATCTCTCTTATCAAACATAAGCTTGTTTTAAATTCTGACAAAACAAAATGTATATACACTATTCTCAAGGTTGCTTAAGAGTATCCAGCCTAATGCCCATATTCACACTCTTCAGGGTTCTCAGATTGTCTCAAATAATGCTTCTCTTTGGTTGAAAGATGGTTGTGCAATCTACAGTTATGTCTGCACTTGATTATGGTGATATTGTAAATATGCATACCTCTGCGTTAAAGCGTCTTGACTGATATATTCCTCAATCACCATTGCATCCTGTATGAAAAGGTGGGGTGGTCCTCCTTAACCGACAGAAGGGAGTTGCATTATCTATAAGGCTCTACTGCAAAAACTACCTTATTACCTCTGGTCTCGTATAAATACACTACTCACAATGTCAGGTCGCAGCGTATTTTAACATTAACTGCACCACACGTTCAAACTGAGTTTGGAAGAACTGGTTTCAAATACTACTCCCTACAGACGGAATGAGTTGCAAAAAACATATGTCACTAGGTTTCTCTACAAGCCCAATACAGTCTTAGTGCTGTCATCAGGTCAAAATTTCAATTTGTCCAAAAACTTTGTTTGGCTCAAAGAGCAGTGCAGCCTCACAGAGCTGCTATAGTGTGGCTGTACTGGCTGGACTCTTAGGCTTGTCATTAGTGGTCCTCTGGATTTGTTTTCCGAGGATACGGCGTTGACATTTATACAGACTCACCATAGTGTGAAAATGGGTGACTTTGTTTTGTTTGTCCTTCTGCAATGTCACCTTACAGTCACTGTGTGTTCTTGTGATCAGTCAGCGTACAGTTCTTTAAGCTGGACTTGGTGTGTCAGCACTTTGATTCACACTATTGCTGCAACTTTTCTCTGCAAAATTCAAAACAGCTTTATTGTGACATGTTCTGACATCTTCGTTCAATATTGAACACGTGATGTGTGTGCAGCAGCTCTTGTTTGTGTTTTGCTCTTAAACAGAACAAATTTCTACAAAGTCTTTAATACTCAGAGGTCAGTCTTTACTGTTTATATGAGCAGTAACTTATCTCTCATGCAGCCTACAAAGTTTCTGCATGAACCACATCAGGGACATGTGGATGGTTTTGGTGTCTGTGTTGTCAGGAGTTACTCAGTTGTCCAAAAGGCCAGTAAAACCTCCCTATTACTTTAAGACGGACCGAACATTGAACATTATACAACCCCTCTTCTCCCTCGGAGTGCCTCTTTCTCCCTCTCTCTCTGGGTGATCAGCCCAGTGCTGCTGACTGTGTTGGACTCCGGAGCGTCACCCCGACCTGACGCACTATTGTACCAGAGCGCAGCTGTCACCATTACTTCATGCTTATTGGTCCAAGACCGAGAGAGGCAGAGGCAAAGCAAAGGCAAACAACTGGGGACAGAGAGAGAGAGAGAGAGAGAGAGAGAGAGAGAGAGAGAGAGAGAGAGAGACAGAGGGAGAGAGAGAGAGAGTTGGACCCCTGCGCTCTGCTCCATCGATCTGCAGAGGCGCACAGAGGAGCTTCTACCGGACGTTGGCCACAATTTCTGAAGTTTTTCTTTTTTAGGGGGAATGCCAAAAGTGGATTCACTGTTTGGAACATGCTACTCTGCAATTTGGTACGGTAAGACTGTGACAGTTTTGCTGTTTGACTCCCATGTCGCTTCTTTTTTAGCTTTCATTTCAGACGGCTGAAGTGTTTCCCAGCTTCCCTTCCTCCCCCGACAAAAAAAAAAAAAAAAAGGATCGCGCTCTTGCAGAATTGATGTATCGACCTGTGAGTGAGAGAGCTGCACTTTGCCTCACATCAATGCAAGCCTTGAAATTTGGAAGCTTTTGCCTTAAGAGAGAGGGAACTACATAACTCTGCGCAGGAATATGAATTATGGAGCAGCTATGAGTGGCTGCTGCTGTTCTGGTGTGACTGACACTGGGACAAGATGTTTGATGATGATGATGATGGATTACCGGGAACAGCTCATTGTCAACAGTGACACACAGATTTGCTTACCTTGGGGAGGTAAAGGTAAGCAAAAGCTGAAGGTTAATGGTTACACTTTGACTGTCCTGTCCTGGTCTGTCAGGGCGTGTTGACACCACCACTATCATCATCATCATCATCATCATCATCATTAATAATTGTAGAATTATTTGGAAGACACCTGAGGTGCCTGTCAATCATCAAACATCTATAGTCTGCCTGTGTTTGACAGAAATATTTAGGTGCCACACTTGGCACTGCAATATTTTATAATAATTAAGGTATTGTAAAATTTACACTGGGAAGGGATCATAGGATTGCAGCATGCATGCAGTGTCCTGGCCAGTCAGGGTCTCAGGCTGACTGAGCTGATGGTACCATGGTGCTTCACATGTTACCAAGTCGTGTTGAATTAGGATCTGGCTCACTGAGATGTTCAGAGCACTGTTTCCCAACCTCCTTGGCTTGTGTCCCTTTAAAACAAAGGCACGTCTTTGTGTCACCACTTGTTATAGCCACATGGTTTCATTTGAATTCATTTAGAGGCCTTAACAGTTAAAACTCTCCAGGATTTCACAAGAAAAAGGGATTTTTTCCCCGGAGAAAAGCCATGACAATAAACGTATTATTGTGCAGGAAAAGATGTTTTTAATTCTCTCCTATCTAGTTATTCATCATGCGACCCCTTCAGATTTATCTCGTGACCCATTTGGTGGTCTCGATCCCCAGGTTGGGAAGCAGTGCTTTTAGAGTGCGAATACAGATGCGTTGGCTGCTTACTTCAGTGCTTCTGGTTCTCAGATGTGTTCCAGGGAACTCCCGGCGTCCTTGACAGGTTTCCAGGAGGTTTCTCAAGCACATTAGTTTGAATCCAAAAAGTGAACAGCAGCAAAAATCTGCGTCGTTTCAACTGAAATCTGAGCTGTTACTGTAACTCTCTCTGTGAGTCTCTGACATGAAAGACTTTGTTGTGAATCTTTGGACTTAATTCCACTGAAAACATCATTTGTGTTGGCTGTTGCTTTCTCTCAGACAGCTTCATCTGCTTCTGCTCAAGTAAGTGATGTCCCAGAAAGCCATCGGGCAACTCTCAGAGAAAGGAGCATGATTGTGTCCTAATGTTAGGACTGAAACGATTAATTGATTAGCTATTGGACAGGCACTTTATCGCCAACTATTTCGCCAGTGGATTGCCAAGCAGAAATATCAGATATTTTCTAGTTACAGCTTCTCAAATGTGAGGATTTGATGCTTTTCTCTGTTTTATTATGAACTGAACATGTGGGGTTTCAACTGCTGATCAGACAAAAATTCCAATTTGAAGACATCGCATTGAACTTGGACATTATTTCATTGGATATTTTACAGTCTAAGCTGTAAAAAATAATGGACAGATAATCAGAATAATCGTAAGTTGCAGTCCAACTGTATGTGTTCAAAAAAACCCCAAAAGCTTCACCTTATTTGTTTAAATAAGTTAAACTGACAAACCCAGACTAGACTGAATTAGACAGGAATCAGTGTGAGCTCACCTGCAGCAGGCTGTTGGTGAACTGTTGACTCATCACTGGAGATCGTCTGTCTCTTATATTCATTTGCATCCTTAAATATGAGGAAAAGTTTCGATTGTTGTTAGAAAAAAGGCAGTGTTTGTGCTTTAATAAGGAAGATATCACTGTACTTTGTGAAGCTCTGGTCATGAACTTCCTTGTCTGACTGTTGTGAATCCAAATTTGAACTTTTCTTCTCTATTTATTTAATACCAAGAAAGTTTGGTTCTGACAAAAAGACATAATTCTGAGACTTTTTTAAAATATATTTCTATGTCCTCGGAAACTAACTCGCTGATATTTGTGTTTATTTCACAGTTAAGCACCTCTGGTTTTAGAACAGTTTAGCCCACTGATGCTGCAGCAAACATCTTAATCAGCACTGTACAGCACATTGTGCAGCTTAGGTGGGAACTGACCTTTTATCTGTAGCGGGTTAAGTGCCAGGCTCTTCTCTCTGAGCTATAGAAGGAGTGGAATCAAACAACACTCAACTTTTTTGCCATTCTTGGCTGCCCATTGACCTCTGACCCCTTTGGTGAGATGCGAACATGAATGTACCTCAGAAAACAAACTCCTAGTTAGGGCTTCATCTCTCCAGGCTCTATTTTGGTAAGCATCCTCATTAAGTGTCCTTGAGCAAGCTGCTGCTGAGCCTGACCTTTGACCTTCATGAGTGGAAAGTGGACAGAGATTTCTCTTATTGGAATCAACAAATAATCATTTATAATGTATGTTTTTGTAATGTGTGCTCTGCGGTTTTCTGCAGGTAGTGGTTGTGTTCTGTCTGTGGAGTACTGACGTCAGCAGAGCTTATGTTTTTCAAGCCAGTAGACCTGCAGAGGGAGGAGACAACCCACCTCCTCACATTAAAGGTGAGAACTGATGTTTGAAAAATCTGCTTTTTTTTACATTTGAAACAGTTCCTCATGTGGTGAAATAAAGCTTAAGAAACGTACACATAACTGGTGGTTTACATGTAAACATGGTTTACAAGAGTGCAAATACTTTATTAACATTATTGTATACAAAAGTAGACAGTACACGTTTAGATGGATTTTGTTCCTTCCAGGTTATTAAACTAACTACGCCATAACCTACAGAGACTTAAAGCAATCAAAGTGAAATTTAATTGTTTTATTTAATCATTTTATCATCATGTGGCACAAGACTTGTAAGCATGGATGCTCAGAATGAATAGTATGCTGCAGAAAATCATTAAATTAAAGAGTTATGTTGAATGAAAATAAAATTCTGAATAAAATCCAGTCCACTGAAAAGCAAACGTGTGGAAACAAAAGTGAATTTAGTTGTGTCATGCACTAAATAAAAACATCACTGTTTGACAGCCAGGTCTCAAAATTCATATTCACAAAAACAGTTGTTCAAGTAATGTTAAAGTTTGTAGTTAATGGGCTTTAACCTAAACTTTGTGTACTGAACATGCATGAATGTGTGGCTCTTCAAAGAGAATTTCTTTTTAAGTAAGGTGAAAGTAGGCTCTATATCTATCTATATAAACAGATTTATATCTGAATCCAAGTTATGCAGATGAATACAGTGTGTTTGCAGCAGTTGCGTCTAACTGTGCCCCTCTCCTCCCTCCAGTCGACTCAGAGTGGGTCAGCTCAGCGGGCTCCTGCAAGGGGAGGTGCTTTGAGCTGGAGGAGGCCAAACCTCCAGGATGCAGGTGTGACAATCTGTGTAAAACCTACTACAGCTGCTGCTCCGACTTCGACGAGCACTGCCTGAAAACAGGTCAGTCTGACGTCGCCCTGCCTCAATCACTTCTCCTGGTTTTACCTTCTTTAACATATTATCCGACACACAGGCTGTGTTTTCTGTCCTGTTTGATACTTTAGCAGGATATCACAAAAACAGCTTTGGTGGGAAGTCAGGCCTTTGGTTAAGAAACAAGCTTTTGTTCAGATCAAGGATGTTTCTAAAGGATTTCTTAACATTGTGAAATCTGGAATTTTTTAACATGTTGCCATTTTTCCCAAGAATGACTTCACTACTTAAATATAACCAAACTTGTCTCCCATGATTGTGTGTTAGTGTATGTATTTTGACATCCAGATCCAAGTTTAAAGTTGAGAACCATTTTCTTTTACTAAAGCATCAATTTTAACAGTTAGTTTAGTCCTAACTGTTGATACAAGCAATTCTGTATTCAGTAGCTGTTTTTTCCTTTTGTTTAAGCACTTTGTGTTTAGGTGTGATATATATAGTATACATGGATATAGTTGTTTTTGTAGCTCAGGTGGTTTAATGTTATCAATACACATGAAACACAGAAATGTGCCAATAATTAAGTGAGCATTCCTGTGGAAGCCCAGTACTCACGTTGAATGATGAGGAAATAGTTGGTCATTTGTTGGGGACTATTTTCAGTGGTGGATGAATCCACATTTGGTGCTCGAGTGAGTATTTGGGGCAGCAGGACGGTGTTTGTGAGATTGAGTCAAAATAAACTACAGTGTGTGTGTTCATGGTAATGAAGGAACATGTCAGCCAGCGCAACAGCGTGGCTCATTGATGAGTTTTTAATAGTTTTTGGACAACAATGGAGCTCTGTGGCTCGGAGGAAGAAGATATATCAGGCTGTGATACACACACAATACTTGTCAGTAGATTGTTGATTTTGAAATTTTCATGAGATTTATTGATAATAAGAAAAGTGTGAGCAATGTGTGAGCAATGCTGTGGTGGATGTTTCTGTTGATTCAGTTTGAGTTTCCAGCAGGAGTAAATAGTGTGTTTGTGTAGATCTGTGTAAATAAACTTGAAAATAGTCCCTGACATTTATTGATGCTGCTACTCCTGATGATATCAGTAACAGTAAGCAGTAGTAAAGTTATATATTTACGATTACATTTGTTTGGAATAGTACACAGCAGTACTACAGTAGCTCCAGTACTCAGAAAGCTCAGTGCACACAATGTGATAAGCGTTTTCTGCTGTAGCTGATATAACATGGGCAAAGGGCAGCCAAAATGTTCATTTTCATCTGATGTTAATTTAGACCTTGGCTGAGTGAAGAGAGCGCAACCACAGTTTCATCTTGAAAACATTAAGCAAACAACAATGGGACATTTTCCCCCAAAAAAATCTCTCCAAATGAATTATACAGCATTTTACTGAATTACAGAATTTTTACTGTTTCGCTTTTAATCGGATAATTTGTAACAGACTGAAGGTGCCTGAGATTTCATTAGTCTCAGTTCAGTGTATTCATTCGTGATGTCTTTCATATGGTTGTCAGCCTCATTGTGAGGGTTTTAAAGCAGTGAGGTTACTCTAATGAAGTGATGTACGATGAGCTTTCCTCCTCCCTGTGTCTCAGCGGGAGGTTTCGAGTGCACGCAGGATCGCTGCGGGGAGAAGAGGAATGACGACCACGCCTGCCACTGCTCAGAGGACTGTCTGGAGAGGGGAGACTGCTGCTCCAACTACAAGGCCCTCTGCAGCGGTAGATATTTTGTTTCTATAACATTTTATAACAGTTAGAAAATGAGAATGAACGCGCATGAAAGAAGGTAGTTACTCTGTGCTGTTGTTTCGTTGTGAGGTGAGACTTCATGGGTGCAAGGAGACTGCGAGGAGATCAAGAGTGCCGAATGCCCTGCAGGGTGAGTCTGAAAGTGACGTCAAACTCAACAACAATTAAACATTAGAGTGCTAGTACAAAACACGCTGCAATCGACATGTTTTGTTTTTATTTTATTTAAGAGTGCATGAATGAAGGTATTTTTCTATTTAATCTGTACCTGCCATATTCACAATGACTTTGAACTGGCCAATATAAGAAAAATCTGTCCTTTAGTGCCATTTAGGACGACTCCAATTGGACGATGATGTCTAGTTGATCAAAGCTCTTTTCATCATTTATCCTTCCTTTGTTAATTACCTTTTAAATGCCACAATTGCCACTGGTGAATTTTGTCCTCGCCTCCTTGTTCTGCTCAGCTTCATCCGTCCTCCCCTCATCATGCTGTCTGTCGACGGGTTCAGAGCCTCCTACCTGAAGAAGGGCAAATCTGTCACCCCCAACATACATAAACTCAGTATGTTTTCTCCTTTACTTTTTCTTATGTTTCATTCCATAAATGCAGTTGCAGTGATTGTAGAAGTCCGTGTGACTGTGTGAGTCTTAGAGAAGTCAAGATGTGGTTCAACTGCAGAAAAAATTGCAGGTTTTAATCTTGATTTTAAAATATATTTGAAGTTGAATACTGAAAGGTTTACATTTGTTTCCTCTTAGGTAAATGTGGCACGTCAGCACCCTACATGCGACCAGTCTACCCATCAAAGACCTTCCCAAATTTATACACCCTAGCCACAGTAAGTGACCCTGGTAATGCCTGAATAACTGGCTCATATCTTTATCATGTAAAACCAGAAGGGACAGTGAAGCAGGGCTGTTAATATGTACTCTGTTTGTAGGCTAAGTCAACACGCATGTTTGCCAATAGCTGTGTTCAAAATGTCCTACAGCCTGTTCATGTTGTGACGCTGCTGCAGGACTGATTTTCAGTATATTAACTGTGATCTCTCTGCAGGGTCTGTACCCAGAGTCCCATGGGATTGTGGGGAACACCATGCACGACCCGGTGTTTAATGCCACCTTCAGCCTGCGCACCAGAGAGAAACTGAACCACCGCTGGTGGGGAGGACAGCCTGTGAGTAAACTCCAGATACCAGCTTGGGACTGGACTGCAATCAGTTCAAACTCACAGGCTGACTAAATAAACCGTAGTGAAAGAGGACTGTGCTTGCACTGGTTAGCAACCAGTTACCGCATGTCACTCATAAGGGGGGGGTTTAGGTTTTGGCACAACTGCATCTTTGTAGTTCACAAAGCCCACAGGAACCAGGTCTAGTTTCACATCCTGGAGGCCCATTAAATCTTCTATGAAAAACGACATTTTGGAAAATGCTCTTGCTTGACATCTTTCCCCGAATCGGATGCGAAGATCAAATCTCTGCTTTTAGTACACAGGACACGTAGCTTAGCTTAGCATAAAGACTGGAAGCAAGGGGAAACTGCTAGCCCGACTCCAAAAGTACTCTATTTAACATACTCTGTACAGCTTGTAGTTTGTGTATTTTAAGCACTAAAAAGTAGATATTATTGTTTCAGGATCAGTTAGTTATGAATTGGAGCTATTTCTTGGCCGACGACAGCTGAGTCCAGACTTCACGCAGCATCTCATAACTCCTGTGCTAATAATAGTAGTTTCACCACTTACTGTAAATGGACTTGTGATTAGCTCGCTAGCTAACAGATACAAGTAAAGAATACTGCTTTTGATAGAGGTAAAGTAGCATCTTTTCAGACTGGAGGCTAAGCTACGCCAAAGACATCCTTCGTGCTGGTCCTGGATTCAGAGGGATTAAACTGATATTGATTTTTTCATCTGAACCTTGGTAAGATGTCAAGTGTATTTCCCAAATTTGATTTAATCTTTATTTAAGGCAGTCTCATGTTGCAGTATTACTTAATTACTACAAAGACAGAAAATGACTTAAAAGTAAGAAAGTAAAAGTGAATTTTATTTATTTCCCACTTCAAAAAACTGTACAGCCACTCTTCAAGGCACAGGAGAGCACTATAACAGCAGGGATGGACAGTGTATCTGACTAGATTAGTAAAGTATGTCTGAAATACGTTTGCACTCAATATGGTATGAGTAAATAGATATTTTAGATGTTAGGAATCATTATCAGGCATATAGTTGTGTTCAAATTCAATACTACACTCTTCAAAGCAGATTTTGTCAGAATGTGTCAGCGACATCAGATTTCTGACGACCTCCTTTCTTTTCTGTTTCACAGATCTGGATCACAGCAGAGGAACAAGGAGTGAAAGCAGGCACTTTCTTCTGGCCTTGGTACTTAAGTTAGTACTGGAATATTTTTCAGTAGCTTCAGACACTGAACGCAGCACTGCACTGGTAACTTAGAAACCCTTAAAGACTGAGTTGAGAGCAGAAAGGCTAAACGCAGTTTAGGGTATGTTTATGTAGCCACTGTTTTGGTCAAACATTTATTCTTAAAGCTGTCTTTATAATATATCATTTATAGTGTACAGTACTGCATAATATATGCACCCGGTTCCCTGTTTGACCTAATCAATGCAGCTGTCATCTTAGATCCTGTTCTGTTGTGTTATTGGTGGATCTTAACAAAAATATGACACTCGAGAATTCAAGCCTGTATACATTTTTTCCGGGAATTGACAAAAAATATTATATAGATGATTACAGAATTTAGTCAGAGCAAAACAAAGCAAAATAACAATGACAAATTTAAGTGAGCTAAATGTCTTGTTCGACTTTCTAAAACAGACGAGTACAGAGAGACAGTTGAAAACTGGCAAAAAACTCCGGCCATGTTCACACTGACGAGGACACATTTGAAAACCCAGCGTACATGTTGCAGTTTTCAGCCCATTTTCAGTCTGTTCTGTGAACTCTGAAATGCCAAAAACTAGAAAATTCTTTCAAATCCAATCAAAGTTTACAATATGGTTGATTATTGTCATTTTTTAAAAATTGGTTTTCCATTTCCTCAGTTTATTTCATAATGTCATTGCCAAAGTAGACAAGCAGGAGTAGAAATGAATTTGCTCTACAATTCAGAGTTTATCTTATTATCAGTTTACAGTCTCGTTATTTCACCCAAGTGAACGCAGACAGATCAGTTTCAGAAAACATTTGCATATGACATAATGACCACGAGGTCACATCCTGAGACTGACTGACAATGGCCCTAAACACACATAAACGCACACGCACACTCAGGACAATACCCTACACACTCAGAACAACAGAAGCCATTGAAGACTCAAAGCAGTGAAACCCCAGCTTGTGGACGCACTGAGCATCATATTGGTTTTTATATATTGACATTATTGATATTGATGGAATTAGGCTTATATTTATTGCTCTTCGACTTGTTGTGTTTGTCCGAAGACATGTTGCACACAGACATTGTTAAAGATCAGCTCCCCTTTTTGTTCATAACAGGTGGTTCTTTGAACCCTGTAAGTCAAGTATCAGAATATATACTGTGAAGGATCCGTGATAATAGCCTGTGTGTATTATTTATGTCATGCAGTGTATCACTTGACATCATTCCTTAATCATCATGCACCGTGTTTTGTTTCCAGGGTGATTCCTCTGGAGAGGAGGATTCTGACCATCCTGCGCTGGCTGCATCTGCCTGATGATGAGAGGTATGTCTTTCTATTATTGGGACTTTTGAGAAAAAATCCAGCTCTTTTGCACTGGGATCTGGTAAACCCGGATCTTTCTCATTGCAGAAAAAGCACAGGTGGAACTAATAACATTAATTTTAATTCAATGCCCCAATAAGCCAAGCCAGCGAGCCAACGCAAATTACCAGGACCCTGGAAGTGGGCCACTTAAATTGAATGCAGCTGTTATTAATGTTATTAGTTATTAGTATTCCCATTGGTTATAGTTCTTTTTCCCCCCAGCTTCACTGTAAAGACAGTTTTAATTGACTATACAGAATTAATTGACTATAATGGAGCATTTGAGTAATAATGATACATTTTAGTTTTCTTTTCTCTTCCAGATAATTTGTTTTCAACTTTAAAACCAGCAGCATGTCAGACATGAAGTTGGTGAATAAAATGTCAATACTGATAGGAACAGGAAAACTTTAAATGTTATAGAATTAAAAAGAAAAAAAAAGTAATTTCCTTTTACGGTAACTCACATGCTAGCTTTCTAGATGTAATTGAACTTTTCCCCCCACATTGCTGAGTACTTATTTAACTCTGGTCTCAAGCTCCTTGCCCCCCTGACTCAGAAACTCCTCATGCTCATGAGGATGTGTTAGTGACTGTGGAGTGCCAGGTTGTTTTGTTTGTGCTTGTTCAGGATGTGTGTGTAGCTGCATTTCTGTAACTTTTGATGATGTTTAAAATGTATTTTAACTTTTATTGCATGTCAAAGATCTCAGAGATTATTGTCGGCCTTACACGGGTTTCATGTAAGAGGTGCCGTGTGTTTTATATTTAGTCAGGAGTGTCGGTGAGTTGGTAAGTGTCTCTTGAAGACTTGGAGATAAAGGTTGTTTTTAGTGTTGAGCAGATTGTGGGTCAGTGAAGGGGTCACGGGCTGATAAGTGTTTCCACAGTGTAATGAGGTTTCTCAGTTCTGTGTGGGTTGAGGAGAGATGCTCACGGCCAGAAACAACAAGCTCAGCGAGGGGTTTCATCTTGTTTACTCATCGTGGGGACCTCAATAGTCTGTGCTGTCTCTCTTCAGGCCGTACGTTTACGCTGTCCACTCAGAGCAGCCCGATACCTTCGGACATCGACTGGGGCCGCTCAGCAGTGAGGTGAGTGTGACACCTGAGGATCGAAAAGTGACGGTGAAGCTGTCGTTTCTTTTTTATCCTATTCTTTTTCCTGTCTGTAGCTGGATAACCCTCTGAGGGAGATCGATAACATCATCGGTCAGCTGATGAACGGTCTGAAGCAGATGAACCTGCATCGCTGCGTCAACGTCATCATCGTGGGAGACCATGGTATGACCACCGTGTAATCCTTGAAGCCTGGACGTTTTGTGTTATAGCTCTTTTCTTTAGTTAAATCTGGCCAGTTTATTTAAAGGTGCGTTAATGAGTAAATGGATGGACTTATGGTACAAAAAAAACAAGAGATAAACCCAAAAAGGAACAAATAAATCATAATGTGAGTTATTTGTGATGATGTTGACTGGGCTTGGGCTTTTGATCACACCCAATCATCTGCATATTCAATGATTTCTAAAGCATCAGTTCACCCAAACTGCTAAAAAACACATTTGTTACTTAGTCGTATCTATCCATGCAAGTACTTGTGGTTTTATGCACCCAGGTTTCAACATATGTGAGATGTCTGTCTCCAGCCCCGTACAGTAGAGGTGAATGAAATTTGGTTTGCGATGCTAATCCACTTTATAACCCAAAGTTATGTACCCAAAGTTGTGTGGCAGTGGCACTGTCATTCGGGCTCAGTTGACACGATTCAGGAAGACGGGTCTTAAACTTGGGTTTGGGTCTCACTTTTAGGCCAGACCAGAACTTCAATCCACAGTTCACTGAATCATTTTTACTGGAACTACTTTCTACATAAGAAATAGTCCCTATGACAGCTGTTGGCGGTGATGCCATTGTTTCTGGAAAGGAGCACAAAGTCCCGTTCACGTCCGGTGTATTTTCAGCGGGAGCACAAGTTTCAGGCAGATGAGTCAACATCTTGGCACATAAAAACAAAACTATCAGCATGAACAGAAAAGAAAGTAAAATCTGTTTTTTTAAAATTGAACTTTGTGTTACTTTCAGGTGAACTGACCCTTTAATAATAATAACAGAAACCGTGGCTGCCTTTTCTGTCGGTCAGGTATGGAGGAGGCCCACTGTGATCGGACAGAGTTTCTCAGCAGCTACCCGCTCAACATAGACGAGATCACGCTGATCCCCGGCTCGCTGGGCAGAATACGACCCCGCGACCCCAAATCCACCACATGTAAGATGAGAGTTTTAAAACTAGAGTGTCACAGGTTTGTTAAAGAATAAAACGGGCTTCGTTTTGACGTGACGTTTTCCTTTCCAGATGACCCAAAAGTTGTGGTTGCAAACCTCACCGTAAGTACTACAACAACACACACAGTCACAGACATGAACCATTTTTCCTGTAAATTCCTGAACTGTCCCGTGTTGCCTGTGTTTGTTTGTGGGGGGGGAGAGAGAGGGAGAGAGGAGGGTCGGGTCGTTCACCTTCATATTTGTTTTTTCAGTGTAAAATGCCAACTCAGCACTTCAAGCCGTACCTGAAGCAGCATTTACCCAAGAGGCTTCACTACGCCAACAACCGCAGGATCGAGGACGTCCACCTGCTGATGGAGAGGAAGTGGCACATCGCCAGGTAACCTGTGTCGCACTGATTCAGTTCTGCGAAAGTTGATGTTTGAATACCAACAAATCATTGCCTAAAATTACAAATTAGTGAAATGACACAGTCACAGAGGAAACTGCCTCGAGTAGCCTCTGCTCTCTATTTCACATTTTCATTGAAGTCTTTGGGCGGACTCGACCTGAGAACCCAATGTAACCCAAACTGAACCAGGTCTCAAGCCTGCCTTTAGTCCGATTGGGCTCAAGATCGGGTCCAACTTAAATTGCGACCCTTCAGTCTGTGGAAAATTGACTGGACCCTAAATAACGCAGGAAGACTTGAGAAGCATTTGACAACATGAACATGCCGCATCTTTAACTGGCCTGTAAAAGTGCAAGTTGTCTTTTTAGTAGGTGAAAAAAAACCCTCTGATATTTCCTGTGTCTAGTTAGTGGCCAATGTCCCTAAAGTTTGATCATTTTCGTGTTTTGAATTGAGATGAGGGATCGTGTGGTCGTCTGTGGGGTGAATGGAAACTTGGAAATGTCCTGCCATCAAAATAAACCCACAGCGATTCTTTTGAGTCCCTGAAAACTTGATATTGTAGCGTAGACTGTAACAAAGTAACTGTCTGTCTAGACATGGCAGACTTTCACTCGGCAGCGAGCATAATTTAAGATTTGGGAGTTGTTATGTCAAACTGTTTAGTTTCTGTTTTCACACTTTATCAAGACAGATCTCAGCAGGATTTAATCGCAACATGCTCTCATATTCTCTAGTTTCACAAAAGCTTTCAGTTTTGACATTTTTAATTTAAAAGGTGCAGACGCATTGTTGATGTTTTTGTATTTGCTTTCAGGAAAATGCCAGAAAAATTGAGGACTCGGTGTGGTTTCTTCGGTGACCACGGCTTTGACAACAAGATAACCAGCATGAGGGTACTGTGTAGTTTTTAAGTTTCTTTAACTTTATTCCTCTTTTTCTCTCTTGTATAAATGACTGTGATATATTGCATTGTAACTGTATACTATGATACACTTCTGATGTTAAAGGATTATTGCATTTCACCTGACGTCTGATAAAATAGTCTCATTTAGATTTAATCAGATTTTTCTCTGATTTCTCTGAACTGCACCCTCCAAATCCCTAAATGTCTGTCAGCTCAACACAGTTGCTCACACGTTTTATAAAACACTTTGCTAAGCTTCTCTTCTGTGATATATCGAAGGTTGAAAGCTTGTAACCATTTCACAGATGGTGATTTTTACAGTACAATAACATTTTAATACCTTTTAACTGTCAGCATATTGCTTCTGACGTATCACATACATGTAGCAACCACTTCGGATTCTGCCTATAGTTCTTTACCAGCAGCTAAACAGATGCTGTACATTCACTGTAGTGCAGGTGTACCACTGATATAGAAGAGAACTGTATCTCTGTGGGTTCAGTGTGTACATTTCTTATTTTCTTCATGCAGACCATATTCATGGGTCATGGACCGAGCTTCAAGTTCCAGAAAAGAGTGCCAGAGTTTGACAATATAGAGTTATACAACGTCATGTGTGGTGAGAATAGTATTTATTATTTGCCTTCAATGGTTTCATTGTTTCACCTGGTATAATGTAAGAAATTATTGCATATAGTCGGTGTAAATATAGTCAAACTGTAAAAGAACCTGGTTGATTTCCCAGAATGTTCAAATGCATTTCGTTAACTAACAGACTCTCCCGTCTCTCTTCCTGTCTCTCTCTGTCTCAGACTTGTTAGGGTTGAAGCCGGCCCCGAACAACGGGACACACGGCAGCTTGAACGCCATGCTGAAAGATCCGCCGTACCACCCCAGCATGCCAGAGGAAGTGACAGCACCGTCGCCGGCGTCCGACTCTGATGCCACCGTGACCCACGACCTGGGCTGCAGCTGTGACGATGAGGTCAGAGGAGGACGGCGACAGCACAAAAAAAATCCTTTCTGACACTGAATAAAACTGAGCTGACTGCACTGTATTTGCAACAGTGTGCTGACGTCTTTGCCGTCTGTGTTTTTTTTTGCTGCAGAACAAAGTGGAGGAGATCATTGAAGCCTTCAGTCCTGCGCCAGATGGAATCTACAGTTACAGTAGGTTTCTGTTGCACTTCAGGACACATAACTTTGTCTCGAGGTGCTGCGACAGGACCACTGATCAGCTGTATGTATGCAGCAGCTGAGGAAAACTGGTGTCCAAATTATTCCATGTTAAAAAGTGGCAAAAGTACAGCAGTAGTTTTAGTAGTTTCAGTTTGAGGTTTAGCAAGTATCCACTGTCATACAATGTGTTGGAAACTGCATTACTCTCTCTGCTGTAATCCAGAACAGAGTATTTGACTTTTTACTGCAAAACTGAGGCATCATTTCTAGTTTCCACTTCCTGTCAGTCTCAATAATAATCTATAACTTTTCTGACATTAGAACTACAACAATATAGTTTTTTATCATGTAGAGGAGGAAGGTGATTAGAGCAGAAGTTACAGAGGCTGTTTAGTGATATAATCACACAGAATACTGGAGTAAAACTCATTTGGCATTTATGTCTTTGGCTTCACGCTCTTTGCTGAAACCTCTTTCTGTCTGGAGTCGCTGTGACTGAACTGACTGTGTGTTTGTGTGTTTGTGTGTTTGTGCAGACAGTACCCACCTCCCGTTTGGTCGCCCAGCGGTGATGTTTGACACTCAGTACAGTTTGCTTCATCACGTGGAGTTCATCAGTGGGTACAGCAAAGAGCTGGCCATACCTCTGTGGACAGCATACACACTGCCACGACAGGTACACACACACACACACACACACACACTCACACTTGCTTTTGTTACTTAAGAGGACATTGCATTGACCCCTGGAGACCACAACCGTTATACAGTATGTCTAACCCCATCACACATTATATCTTTTACATCGTTTTCTACAAACTCTACTAGTATATTTACTGCTTTATACTACTAAGTATATTTTTGTATACTTGAATGTACTTAACAATATACTTTACATTACTGCACATTGTACTCCAAAGCAAACATTAATCTTTGTATTAATATTGACTTCATTCCTTCCAATCAGTTAATTTCTATGAAAATCAAGTTTTGTAGACAAGCAGCAGATAATCATCCATCCCTTATTTATTTATTTATTTATTTATTTATTTATTTTCAAAGTTAAAAATGCAACTGCAGAAAGGACTGTTTTGAAAGGTTTCACTCTTCGTCGGCCACATACACGTTTATGAGAGTTTGCCACCGAACTGCAGCTTTTTAACTGCAAGTAATGCTCACGAATTCTCATTTTTGCCTTAAACAACATTAATGATTATGTATTCTTTGTTTTCTGGATTTATCTGTCATTACTTATGTGATATCAGAGCTTCTCCGAATGCACAACTAGGGAGATATTCTGTCGCTGCTTGTAACGGCATTACGTCATGATTATAACAATTTTATTTTTTTATAAAAATATCTGAAGGTGAGTTTTTTATTGTGATGGATTATCAATCTTCAGCAAGTTCCAAGTCTCTACAAGATGATTTTTCATAGTGCAGTAAGTAAAATACATTGCATTAGATGCTGTGCTGTGAGCCCAGAAAGTTCTGAAACTACTGTGAGATTTTCCTCCCATAAACAATGATACATTACTGTATGAACAACAACTTTCTCATGCTGGCAACAACATGTTAATACTGTGTGTTTCCTTTCCCGACCTCCTTCCTGACTCAGTCTTTCGTGCAGTTTAACTGGGTGTCAGGTTGTAAAATTCCGACGCAGGCCATGTTAATGACACACAATCCCTGGTGTTGTTTGTAGTGAGTGACAGTGTGTTTGTGTCAGGGCGGGAACACGACGGAGCTGCACAAACATGCAAACATAAACAAACATGTCCGACAACACCACTAAACCCACAGACTGTGTGTCTCTGACACTGAACACGCATGTTTGTCAGATGTTTACAGGAACCTGCTGCAGGGTTACAAGGTGCAGCTGCTCACACATGGGCCACACACATAAATACACACCATCATGCATGAGTACACAAAAACACACACAAGCATGCATGTACGTTAGCAGCAACACATTTTCTTTCACCAACATCAACACTGTTTTTTGCAGAATGCATTTTACACGGTCCTTATCCAACCTCCGGACACAGAAAGACTTAAACGAGAGCAACAGCAGATTAGACTATTTATGAAAGATGTAAAATATATTTGTCCCCTTCTCTCTCTCGCTCTCTCCTGTTTGGTGTCTTTGTCCCTCAGGAGGACATGACCCCTGTTCCGGAGGTTGCCCCCGGTGTCCAGTGCATCCGAGTCGACTCCAGACTGTCAGCTGATCACAGTCAGAGCTGCACCGCCTACAGCCAGAACAACCACCTCACCTACGGCTTCCTGTTCCCCCCAGGTAAACCTGCAGGACGACCACGGGGAGGAGCGTTGATACTGTTCTGTATATTTGACCGGGACATCAGTACAAATATTCCACCTGACACACCGTCGCTGAAAGCTCATTCTCATCTGTAGTATCTGATGTGGGCTGTCAGGAAATCGCTCTTTGACACAATATAAAATATTACAAATATGAGGACATGATAATAATAAAATCAAATCACTGTTTATTTCCACCTGAACACAGCCAGTTTGTCACTGTCACTATATATTATATATATTTTCAAATCATATCTTACAGGTGGCATTCATATATTTGCTGCACTTTTGTATACAGTACTTATCAAATGATAAAACTGATGCAACATCAATTTATTTACGTTTTGCTGCAGTTTTACTGGATTAAGTTATTTTGGTCAATTTTGCTGTCTTTGTTGTTGATAACCGGTGATCTTCTGTAGTAGAGTCAGACACAAACACCTCCTTTCTTATAGCAAATGTACAAATTTCCCATTAGATTAGGCTGTACAGTGATTATGAAGTAAAAGTGTGATGCAATTTGTTCCACTGACATTCTGATCTGTTTTCATATTTTAATTTATTGTGTTAACTAGCAGTCATTACTGTAACAGTAAAGAGAACAAACTGAGACTAAAGCAGCAGAAAATAATTAAGAGTGAAGTATTTTAATGATTTACAGGTTAGAACCAGATGTGAATTATCAACCAGTACCTGTTCACATTTATCCATGGTGATTCAGATCTTGCTAGGGATTTGTTGATTAAGTCAACCAAACACAACTACTGCTTCGATTTTTCTTTCACCACCTCTCTGTGATGTTTCTGTTTCGGCATGTAAAAGCAGTGGATAACGTGTTTATTGTGTGATTCTGTTGGCAGAGCTGGCGTCGTCTCCAGAGTCCAGATATGACGCTTCGCTCATCACCAACACCGTCCCCATGTACCCGGCCTTCAAGAGTGAGTCGCACGCTTCACTTCAGCTACGCTCAAAGCAAATGTTATTGGTCTGCAAGGGGGGAACTGGGGTATTATAGTGGCAAATACTGGAAGCATGTGTGAAGAGAAGTGTTAGAAGTACTAATCAATGTGGATAGAAAATAAAACAAAGGAGCAAGTTAATGTTTAGAAGAGTCGGACCACATGCCAGGTCCTTCATTTATACCACAGTATGAGCCAGTCAGCCACATGAAAAGAAGCTGGAAACATGAAACATGCACATTTTATTTTCTTTGCACCTTAACTTGTTTTAATAACTGCGAAGTGATGGAATCATCTTATTATACAATCAGTAATTTACCTTCCAAAATACAAATTTGGAACCAGAAAAAGAGCTTACAAACCCTGTTACTGAGCAGCACGACATTCATCCCTGCAGCTATTACAAGCTAGTGGACAAAATAAGAGAAACACCTGACAATACAATGAAATCAAAAAGTCAAGAAGCTCAAGGAGTGTGTCTGTAACAAGACCACAAGCTACAACCTCGAACATGAACACCAAGTTGGAGAAAGTCTCATTTTCTGCAGGGCTTTTGTCAAGTGACTTCTGCCTCATTCAGCTGTCTGTGATCATCAGATTTATGTGTCCCTTCTCTCTTCCTGTACATCAGCGGCATCCATTCGTATCACATGAGACAAAGGACAGAAATGTGGGTGATGTCAGGTCCGAGCCAGGACGGCCTGATACCCATTGTTTCTGTGGAGAGAGAGGACTTATCAGGACAAAACACACACTCTCTCTCTGAATCGCTGTCTCATGCAGAGACACACAATTCATCATTGTTGTCGGCTCTGTGAAGAGAGCGTGTGCCTTTTTTTTTTGTTTTTTTTTGCGTCTATTAAGGCTGGATTGGTTACAGTTTTATTTTCAGTTTCGTCCAGAGTGACTCGTGATCGGAGAAAATGAGGAAAATGCCTCAGTTCCCAGATCAGGTTATGAAAGTGGCTCATGACTGAGTTCACCACAAACCCCCCTTATAAGGACCCTGAATGCTTCTAACTGATGTGTAATAAAGATTATAAAAACATTCTCTTTTTCTAGCCCATTTAAGGACGTTTAACTTCTCCAGTAAAATGTGATTTGATTGCTTCTTCAGATCTTTTTTTTTCCTGCAGCTGTTTTCCGCCCTCAAAGAAAAAGCATACTTATAAAGTAATTAGTGGAATTAATCAATGAATTGCATTTAATGGATTGCTTGAGTATTGATGTACAGTAATTATGCAGAGCTTTTAATGTCATTAAATTAAATCACAAAACATGTTCCGTCGGGGGAATCCTTTGGAGAGGAAACATTTTTGTTAATTACCCATGAGATTATTTTTAAAGCGAGCTACTAATTGTTATTTAAATAACAATCTGCAAAATTAAAGCATCAAAACATGTAAGTCTTCTTATTTAGTGCAGAGAGATTCGTCTCAGGCTCTGAGACACGATCATCTGTGTTACTTTAAACTCAACATATTGCTGCTGTGGTGTAGAAACCTGCACTGTAACTCCACATTTGTTTGATTTCATGTTTTCATTTTATTTGGAGGATTATGTAATCCTCGAAGGGTCAACAAAGTTCACAATATGTGTGCCAAATAATGAACATGTATTCACTTGTCTCCATGCAAGTGGAAAAACTCATAACCAGCATTTAGTGTTAATACGCAGATACTTACGCATCATCACCAAATTTTTACAAACAAATGAAAAGTTCAGAGAGACTAAAATGTGATGTTTCAGTTTGTTTTTGTGTTGCATTTACACCTGGCTGAGGTCTGATCACAATTGCACACATCTACACCTGCAGTAACATGTCCTGATCCAGGTAAGATTTCCACATACAGGTACCTTAACACCAGGTGTGAATGGGGTTCATGAGTTTTTAGGAACGAACCTCCATCATATCTGAGGCCGATGACACTGACTGACTTACACCCGATATTTATCGAAAGGTCAGTCTTTGCTCTGTGTAGCAGCATCTCACCCCTTTTTTTTCTGGCTGCAGGAATGTGGAGTTACCTGCAGGGGACGCTGCTGAGACGTTACGCCGAGGAACACAATGGCATCAACGTCCTCGCTGGACCCATCTTCGACTACAACTACGACGGCCTCCGAGACACCACCGAGAAGATAAAAGAGTAAGGCCTCGAGTGTCCTGGCGCTAAACTGGCAGTTATGGCTGATAACACTGACTGTGGCAGGAACAGAAGCTTGTTGTGGTGATCCTTCCCTGTCGTACGGAGAGTCACGCAGACTGACAGCCCCTATAACATTATACTGATACCATATGAGAAGAATATCATCACTAAAAAAAAATTGAGCTTGAAGGTTCATTATTGACTTTGAAATAAATACTGTGACAAAAAACACTTGATGATACTTTTGCTGTGTCTCATCCCAGGCATGAAATAAAAAGGCATCATTTAAGCATCTACTGCATCTATAACAACATACCAACATGTTATAATGGCAAATGTTTGTTGTTTTGTTTAATGAGATGCATGTATTTTGTTATGTAGCAAGATAAAGTGATATATTGTCTTAACAACAAAAGTTTAGAGTAATTTGCCATCTAGTAAAAACAAGACAAATATGCCATAATACCATGAAATATATCTTCTTATAATGTAAAAAGGATCTCGTTATAGCAAGAAACTAAGCAAATAATTTTTGTCATGGTGGCAGCACTGTCGTACCTTTTAATAACAACCTTCACCCTATTTTTTTTTCATAGTTTTATATAACAGCTTCTCTGTATTGTTAACTAAAGATCATCATTTCTCTTATTCTTATTGTTACTTTATAATGTAAAATGTTTCTAGCTATGTCGGGACAGTAGGTGCAAATTAGCTGCTGAGCTAACATAGGCACATTTACATCGACTTTTAAAATATCAGTGTTGATTAATGCACATTGCCTTCTATAATCAATCAAGCAAAAACGAAAAGAAGAAGAAGCTGCTGCTTTTTTTGTAACTCTGACCTCTCCCTCTGTCCAGGTTATCGGATGACACCCCACCCGTCCCCACCCACTTCTACACGGTGGTGACGAGCTGCCAGGAGCTGAACCAGACTGTGGAGGAGTGTGACGGAGCACTCAGGGCCTTTTCCTTCCTGCTTCCACACAGACCGGACAACAGTGAGGCATGCAACGTGAGTTCAAACAGTGCCCAGCAGGGGGCAGCGCTGTCCCAGCTGTCACTGCAGTTTCTGTACCTTTCTTGAGTATTTCCATTTCATGACACTTTATACTTCCACTCCACTACATCTCAGAGGAAAGTATTGTACTTTTTACTGCACCACATTTATCTGAAAGTTACTAGTTACTTTACAACTTAAGATTGTACACACAAAACATACGAAGAACATTTAAAATATGATACATTGTGAAATATTAAACCACCCAACAGTACAAATTTGAGCTTTAACGATTAGTCAGTTATCTGAAAATTAATCTGCAACTGTTTTGATAACTGAGTAACAGTTCACCATTTTTCAAGCCTCTCGTAAAACAATAGTTAGGTGAGCGGATGAATATTGAAAACTTATTCCTTACGACCTAATTATTCCTCCTGTTCATACTGGACATTAAGAGTTCCTTTCCTAATGTAACGCTTCCAGTGTAGCTTAAGTGATAGAGAACTTTAATGTGATGGCATTTCTCACAATTTTCCTACATTTCACAAACAAAACAATCAAGAAAATAATGAGCAGATTAGTCCATAATGAAAATAATCATTAGCTGCAGTCCTATATAAAATAATCAAAAATTAGTTCCAACTCAACCAACTACAATAGTAAAATGTTGTAATATATGTACAGTATATTCTAATACTATAATATATAACAGTATATTACTCACATTTTGACTTTTACTTGTCATGGAGTATTTTTATAGTGTGGTATTAGTACTTTTACTTAAGGATCTGAATACTTCCTCCACCATTGATCTCTGGTGGAATGTGGGTGTTTCCCAGAGGGGAATTCCCAGTTTGACTGTGGAAATTCATATTCATAGTGGCACAAGTGCAATAAAAATACCTTTACACCACTATTTTTTGTTCTTTTCATGAGGCCGCCGGCGCAATGATTCATCTCAGTGGTTATTTTTGAGACTGCTTAGAACTGGCACAATTTCAGGAAATTGTAGAATTTTTATTTTTTCATTTTATTTTCTTTCTGGGGGACACAACTGTAACATGTTGAGAGAGACCAAATTAGGGTTTTTCAGTATATACAATGTGTTGTACTTAAGTCAGCTTCATGAATCTTATTATTGACATAATTTTTTGACATTTTAGTAGATTTCTTGTTGAGCACTGACAAAGACAAGCTGGACTGGAAAAAGAAACAAATAATCGAGTAAAATCAGATAAAATATCTGAGTTATAACCAAGATATACTTTAAAATTCAAGATAATCTGATTTTGACTTTTCAAGGACCAGCAGACACCCGTTTTAATGATTTATGGGACTTTCCTCAACCCTACATGTTCGTGTTCGTGATTGTGATAATGACTGATGCACCAAGTGTGACTGTGCATCTTGGGCGTCATTTTAAGCTGACACATGCTGCCGAGCTTGTAATTTACAGATACTAACAGCAGCACCAGTGAGTCATAGCAGCTTCCCTAAATGCCTCAAACATCATGATGCCAAAAGTCCAAAGAAGGCAAAACCGGATCCACCTAGACGAACAGTTGTAGTAAACGCTCACCAACAGTGACTCAGACTTATCATCCGATCAAACTATGTAAATGAACATCAGTTTAAGTCTGACTCTATCAAAACAGAAGATTATGAGGTTAACCAAACCGTTGAACTGCAAGTAAGTACTGTACGTGTAATTTCCTCAATACACAGGCTCCGAACATCTTGAGAGGCAGCTAAACACTGTTCCCTCATCAGGATTGTAAAGATTGTTATTTGGTTGCCAAGAGGTTTATTGACAAGAAAAAAATGTGAAACTAAAAGCAGTGTAAACAATGCAAACAATGTAATCAATAAATATGTACGCTTAGTTGTTACAAATAGGCAAATAAAAGCTGTAATATTAATAATAATATAACTACATACATACATACCTGTAGTTATATCTCTGCCGAATATATGCATGCACACTATGTTGGTAATTTGAAGTAAACTTTCACAAACACGCTCTGATAAGAATTAGACCGAATGGAAACGCAATAGCTTGAAAACAATGACCTGATCAAATATCTTAAGTTTACAAAATGTGACACCTTCACCAAGACAATAAACTGTAACTGTGAATAAGCACAGAATTACATTATGTGCCAAAGATTTACACAGATAAACACCAGCACTGAAAGGGACTACTTTTCCCTCAATGTCCTGTAATACTTAAAGGAGCTACTATAGTTGCTTCAATGCAGCTTTCATTAGGAAAGCACACATATAGATACATAGATAAATAGATAATAGATATATAAAACAAACAAACATATTTAATACCTATTATTATAACAATAAATAATAAACAATATCACCAAACAAACAAACAAACAAACAAACCAAAGATGTACTCCGTTTACTCCAAAATCTTGAATGCTTTGACTGATTTTTATTGGTTGTTTGATTGGTAGTACTTTTTTATAAACAGGTGTGCGGGAGAATGAAGTCAGTTAGTGCTGCACGCTGTCAGCGTTAAATTTACTTTAAAAAGCGACATGTTGGTCGTCACAATATGAAACAACAACATCTTTATACTCGAGCCACTGGCTTACATCGACTGGCTGTTGTTTGATCTGCCAATAGCAAACATTTTCTCAGGTTTCTATTGCACTCTGTGGATCTTGAGATGTTATACTGGTCTCATTTTATGTACAGCAGAGGTTACTAACCAGACCACAAGAGAATAATAGGATTCTGCAATTCTATTGTATTAGAGGCAATTTTGGTGATAACTTCCTTGAACATGTCGCAGTTTGTGCTGCATTTTTTCCAATCACTCCCTGACACACCCTTAACAACAATATAAAGTTAAAGTAGGTCATCAGTACAAGAAGTAACCAGTCCGTCATTACCACCTTTCAGCACTGGCAGTACCTTTACATGGCATCAAGGCTTACTTGACTCTTTGTAGGATAGAGATCATTACAACCAAACCAAAACTTACATGATTTGTGAACAGAAGGCGTGGACCTCTCCAGTCGCCTCTCCGTTAGCTCCGCTAAATTTTTGCAAATTTATGCTCTTTACGTTTATTTTTTACAAATATAACTTGCGCTTTTTGTGAATCATAGTGGACAATGATGGCGCGTGACTACGGGTTGCTCATGTGGATAGGGAAATGGTCGACTCACAGCTATGTGGACTCTCCTCCTGCCGACTCTGCTGCCTGGCCGGTCGAAGTTTTCAAATGTAAACATCGGAGTAAACATCGAGGAAAAGGTGGAGGGGATAAACACCAGCTATGACCCCGACCACATACTGTAGACAAGTAAGACCATCTCTGCTTCCATCTATGCATCCATCTCAACATCGGAGGAAACACCAATGTAAACATGGAGGGATTAAATACCGACTGCGATCCCGGCTGCAAGGATCTTCTCTGCCAAGCATCCTGCTAGCCAGTGTGCAGACGTTGGATACCTCCGTGCCCACATCAGATTCCAACGGGATATCAGGAACTGTAATGTCCTTTGTTTCACTGAAACTTGGCTAAATCCTGGAATACTGGACAGCGCCATTCAACCAGGGTTAGGATGTTGTGGTCCTGTCCACAGACAACCTGCCGGGTGCGGTGGACTGGGTGATGATGCAGTCCTGCTTCGGCTTCCTCTTCATGCTGGTGCTGGAGAAGCGGGAGAAGTGTGGCAGCCACCGACGGTTCTTAGTCGTCGTGCAGCTCGTCAGGCCAAGGGCCGCCCGCGACAGGCACCACCTGACCTGAAAGGCCACGGCGCGCTCCATCCACGTGGGCATCGCCACGGCCATCATGACCAGCGACTGCCTAGTATTCGTTTTCTCCCTGCTGTGGTCGAGAAGAAGATACCGGATACACCAGGCCAGCACTCAGAGGCTCAGGAAGAGCTTCTACCATCAGGCCAAACTTGAACTTGAACATGCGAACCCACAAACCAATGGTGCGCTTACCAGTTGGATGTGGAGAACAATTACGCTTGGCAAACTTTTTTAACATCCCTGAATTTTCTTTGACTCTTTATTTCCATTCATAAGTGTTGTGGGATTTAACCCTGTAGCTTTTCTTGGTGGTTTACAGATATTTGCTTCGGCTCTGAGAGGAAAACACAGAAATCTTTTCTGCTGTTTACAGAAAGTAAAAACTTTAGTCGTTTAAGAATCCCAGTTTTCTTTTTGCAGAAGCGCCCGTGAGGCTCTACAACAGCTGCTGCTGGCGATGTTTACTCATAAACTGCAAATATGTACACAGTATAAACCGTAGCTCCATTTTAAGGGAGAACTATTACACTTAGCAAACAGAGAAGCCTTCACAAGTGTAAATGTCATGATAGGAGGAATTTTTCGAACCTAAACAGCCACCATACTTGTGCTCTGCTGCTGTAACTCTGTTGAGTCAGTTACATGGAATTTGTGTTTTTTTTACAAAGTACAAATAGCAGACTAATCACCTGAAAGGTTTCAGTATCTTGAAAATCGTCAGTTCTTTTTACTTAAAATTACATTTATATTTCTGAAATGTTGTTTTATGACTTTAAACACAACACTGACTTTTTTTGACAAACGTATGCAAATAATTCTTTTGCATCTGTCTTTAGATACAGACGTGGTATGGATTGAGAGAGTCATCATTTACAAAAATATTGAAACAGGTTGTTACCCGTCACCAACAATAATGTGATTGTAGTGGTTTTATATACATATCATTCTACTAATATTGTCAAGGGGGTGTGAGAGTGGCAACGGGGGAATGAGCCAAATGCAGACAGATGAGGCAGCGGGATGATTTCAGTGATTTATTGATATCGAAAGGCTCACAGACGGGCACAGGTAGGCAGACAGGTGGCTTGAAAGTGAAGACAAACTGCAACTGGGCAACATTACAGCTAAGACCCTGTTTACACTTGGTTTTAAAATGCGTCTTGGGCGATCGGGTCACAAGTACAAACGATCACCAAGACACATTGGGATCCAACCACTCAAACCACTTGCTGAGGTGGTCTGGGACGCATTTGACCACATATCTCTTGTAGTGTAAATGCTAATGCGTCCTGATGCGTCCCCAACAAGGACATAATGGGAAAATATGTCATCAATGCACGACATGGTGGTTGTTTTGGTGACAGCGCGCCAACATTAATGGAGAGGAGCACTGATGTAGGTGGTTGGGGTGCAAGTGAAACCAGATGCCTAATCTCCATTTGGGCAGAAGATTCAGTCCAAAGAAAACCAGATGACTCGTATCGTAACCAGGCCGTTAACAAGGGTATTGGTAGGAAGACGTAAGGCCCTTTGACCTTCTAGCGGAAGTGATGTACAGCAGGCAGTAACGAAATCTGAACACAAGTGGTCAGCTGGACACCTTGGAGATGCCTGATAGACACAGGTGTGAACGGCAATGTGTCTTTGCTGTCCACTTGTGTTTGGACACGCATTTTAAAATCAAGTCTAAACGGGGTCTAATACAAACTGACAAGGAAACAATGGAATTGGATGGGTATAAATAGTGAGTGACTGATAAGGGAATGATATGCAGGTGAGGAGGGGGGCGGGGAAGGCCAGGCAACTGTAGAGCATATGAGGGAAGTGGGAACAGGTGTGAGGATGGGTGGGGCAGTCAGGTGATGGGGAAAGGAGGAAAAGTCCGAGGGCATCTGGTGGATAGATGGATAATGGCAATGAAGGGGCTGGGAAGTTGGAAATGTGGCTGGAGAGGAGGGACAGAGAGACAAACTGTGACAAATCTAGGATTTCATTAAAGGATAAGGTTGGTGTTATTCTACATATTTCTTATTGTCAACAAATCTTTTCTAGGCTGAAATTCTGGTCTACCTCCAAGTTGTCAAGTTGAATTATGAGGTTTGGGTTCACATAAGGGGAACTCCCTTTCTTCTATTTCAGCTTTATTTCAGCACAGATAATGTAGTGTCCTTATTTTGGGTTGAGAATCAAATTTCTGTGAGATACACACACAGTCCATAGTTTCAACTGGCGTATTTTCACTCTTACATTGCCAAAAAGAGAAAGTGCTGTAGAACATGAGTCATCTGTCTGGTTTTAATCATCCAGCTAATTGTAGACAGAGGTAAGTTCCCTATAGGGAAGCCGGGAAATGTTTCATTTTGAGGGGCCATGGAATGAATTGACCTTGATGAGAGACAGCATGGGATGCTTTCTTTATAAACCACCCTCTGAGTCATACTGAGGAGATTGTCATGCTGTCAGAGCAATCAGAACCGATGTTAAACTTGAATCATAATATTGACTTCCCTGCTCTGTACAGGCACTGCTTTTAGCCTTTTAAATACATGTTTCTCTCAGCACAGTCTGAGCTGCACTCTGCTGGGCTGGGAACAGAGGAAGAGCTGTTCAATCCTATGTTGAAGAAAAGCCAAACACACACCCTTTTAAATATAAACTCTGTGCAGCACTGTTGGAGTCTTCAATTCTGGAGAACTGGTGTCCTGCGATAAACCTGGTGTTTATAGAGAACCAAGAGACTCTTCTAAATGAGTGTACAGCTACTTGCGGGAGTTCAAGTTTCTGTGCCCGAAGCAATATAGAGTTCAATGCGTCCATTTTCTCAAACGAAACCTCTGGTGGAGGTTGAACTGAAAAGCTCCAAATTTGGGTGATTTCTTTTTTCTTCTGAGATAAATTATGACACATGTAGAGGCTACAGTGTCCACATTTGTCAGTACTTCACAGATCTACATGCTGTGATGTTTGTCACTGCCTTCAAAATCAACCGATGTGACTGTTTTCTGATGGGGACATTGTCAGTGCCTGCCTTGTTTCCTCATCTGGCACCGCTACAGTTAAGGTTAGAGAACGATCGTGGTTGAAAGAAACCAATGTTGACTGTTGTTATGCACTGGGCCATAGTCATAGTTGGATGCTTTGTATGCCCAAAGGTGGGTGGACTGTGGTGGAAGATGGACGCAATAGTGGATGAATGAATACAAAGTCTGTGTTAACGTCTGTTAAAATGATTCATATTTCTCATTGAAATTTGGTAAAACAAACAAACAGTGAGTCTTACACAGTGTACACTGGCATTAGAAGAATTGCAAAGTGGGGTTTATGGTGTACCGCAACTTGCAGCTAACACACACCCACACAAACACACACACACACACTACTTCACCTGGCATAGCAGTGATACTTCTTACTGAAATCGTTTTCTTGTGGTGTGTGTGCTCACCTGTTTTCTGCCTGGTTGAGCTTCCCTCACTTCAGTCTGCACGGAGGTCCAGCCAGTCAGATTTATAGAACATTACGTAAGGCAAAGCGGGGACCACAGAGCCATTTGGAAATTTGGAATAAGATGAAAAACCTGCACTAAATCAATCCAGCAGCTGTCTACATGCCACGAGTTAAAAAGTAGAAATTGAAAACAGAAGGGAAACGAGGACAAAGCTGTGATTTTCTTCATGACATGAATGAACTTGTTGTCTCTGTTGGAAGTTGCAGCTTTCACCAGAAGACTGATCTGATTTCCTTTGCAAGCAGAGTTAACATCCTTAATAAATAACATAACTTATTGTCTGTTTTCTCAATTTTCTCTTATTGTAGGATGCCAAGGATAAAAAAGGGCTGGGTTCAGAGTCAGGCTGATACCCAAAGTTAGTTGGGCAGTCTTGGGGTATGTGAGAAAAGTCCCCTACCAAGCCCCAACCCCTGCAGCCTCAATAACCCTTGACTGGAAGAGAGAGGAAAAAATGCAGAAAATCAAAGTAATCCTGGCCTTAAGAGAGGAGCCGTGAGTGAGCTACTAAATACCTCTGATATTAAAGTCACCTGACCTCACTTTGAGAGATACATCTCGACAGAAATACAAGTAGCGGGTACATTGTGACGTGTTGGCAGCAGAGGTCATCTGTAATATGCTCTTGTCTAGACATAGCAGAAGTGAGAGCCTGCCCAGTGGTTTTGAGGTGTAGTAAAGTAATAGGTGTGTCCTCAGATTCTACTTCAAATGTTGAAAATTACACACAACGTTTGGTAAAAGTACTTTTACCCAGACAGGTCTTTCATCTGAATGTCAGTGCTCATTAAAAAACTGCACTTTGGTCCTCTGATGTTACTAATTCCCAAGTCATTCTTGGCTTGTGGTTTGTTTCCCAGTAAGCATGAAAAGATGTCTAGACGTGGGACATGCTTCACATTGAAATGAAGTAATTTAAATGCTGCCAAAACAAATACGTAACTTTGTTTGTCTCCTAGACATTCAAATTAAATCTCACTCTGGTCTTGAAAGAATTGTTTGATATTTTGGGACACTTATTTGCTTTCTTTGTTAAAGTAAGATGAGAAGATCAATACCACCCTCACATCTGCGTGTTAAGCATGGAGCTGGAGTGGAGAGTGATTAGTCTAGCTTAGCATGAAGACTGGAAGCAGTGGGAAACAGCTGTTCTGATACCCCCTAAAATAGTTCCAGCATGTAACCCCCCGTCAAAGCATGAACATAGTTGTAATTGTTACATTTTGTTTTTTGTACGAATTTAACAAACAAGATACAACATGTTAACTAGTGAGCTTTAGAGGTGTTGGCAGGTGAATTCTTTAAAAAAGACTTTGGACAGAGCCAGGCTAGCTGTTTCCCAATGTTTCCAGTCTTCATGCTAAGCTAAGCTAATATTCTCCTGGCTCCAGCTTCATATGTACCACACAGACATAAGAGTGGTATCAATCTGAACATCTCGGCACGAAAGTGAGAGTTTGTATTTCACAAAATGTTGAACTATTCCCATAATGGTTTCTTCATGTCCTAGGTATTTTTTCTTGTAGCTCAGTCTTGTAGCTTAGTCTAAAAGAAACGGCTTGAGATTTTGGAAAATATGCTTACCCACTGTCTTTCTGAGAGCGAGACAAAGAAACTCTCACATCTGCGCGTTGAGTACAGAGCTGGAGCCGAGAGCGATTAGCCTAGCTCAGGATAAAGACTGAAAGCAGGGGGAAGTCTAGAGTAACAGCATGTAATTCCCTGTGAAACAAATAGTTTTTGTATGTTGGTTTGTGCAGATTTAACAAACAAGATACAACTTGTTAATTAATGAGTTTCAGAAGTGGCCAGGAAGTGATTAGCCTAGCTTAGCATAAAGACTGGAAGCAGGGGGAAACAGCTAGCCTGGCTCTCACCAAAGTTCAAAAATACACTTGCCAGCACGTCTTAGTTAAGCTAAGATAAGCAAAGCTAAGCTAATCACCTCCTGACTCCAGCTCCAGGTCTTCTCATCTCACGCTCCGCACAAAAGCAAATAAGCATTATTTTCAAAATGTCAAAGAACTCCTTAAAAAAGAAGTGGAATCTACAATCTCTAAGGTTTTCCTTATACAAAACAAGAAAGTATTAGTATGTGGGACACCAACGGGTTACAAAACACTAGGGCTGTCAATTTTTATTCGAAATTCGAATGTTCGTTCGAATGTGGGGGGAAAAGTTCATATTCGAACTTTAATGACATGTTCGAATTAAAAATTTACCGTCTACAAGCGCAACAGACCGTTTGAAGCAGTTTGCTGTGTGATCCAGCAGAGCGCGCTCTAAAAATTCACGATCAGCTTGACCTGTTGCATGCCCATTCGAAATCTATTCAAATGTATTGTGTGTCATTCGAAATTCGAATTCAAACTTGATTTTTGAAAAAACTGACAGCTCTACAAAACACTGCTCTCGTTATTTACAGGAGTTTCCCTGTCTCCTCTTGTCATGGCAACGAGACTGAAGGGAATCTCCTCACTGTTGCCAAAACATCAGTGCTGCAACAGGCTGAGGCATGTACAACATAAACACATGACTAATTGCAATACTATCTTCTAGTCTGCCTTGCATACATAGGTCTCCCAATGAAACAGCCATATAGAAGAATTTATGAGTCAGAGTCACGGTTTCGTTGACATATTAAGCACAATGGACCAGCATGTCTGGGTCACAGAAATTAAAGGTCGTGCCATTTATCATCTGACTTGCTTAGGAACAGTTTAGTAACAGGTTTCCAAAACTGGAACTGGATGTATGTTGAAGTTTCTTTATAAGGTGGTTCGCCCCACACAAGCGATTCAAAGGAACTTTGCATGATATTTCTGTGCATTCATTTTTCTTGGTAAATGATACGTTTTTTTCCAGCTTTTAGATTTACAGTTTTTCAGTGTAGCTAAACATATTGCCCCCCCAAATAATTCAGAAATACAAGCAGAGCAATACAGAGTGTGTGTTTTATCATTTATTTTATATCATGTTATTTGGACTTTCGATTATCACAAAAATAAAATGATCACCCTTTTTTAAAATGCATCTGTGGTTTAGTGTAAACCTGCTGTGTTTATCACCTAGTTATCACCTACAGGCCACTAGAGGTCATTGCAGGTTAAACTGGTTTAACTGAAGTTTAAGGCAAACTGAAGAGGTCTATTCATAGAAACTATGAATTAATGCAGCAGCACAAATCCAGTACCTGCAGGCATGAGGTCAGTTTGTCAGCAACAACAAAAGAAAACAGTTATGTGAATATAAATATTACTCATTAGGTTCATTTAGTCCATTTATTCCATATACATTTTGTTATACTATTCTCTTATACAATTCAGGGGCTTTATTGGTATTAAAGTTTCCAAAACAGTGTTGCCAAAGCATAGAAAATATTTATAATCATACAATTCATTATTTACATACATACAGTATATTCTATGTGTGTGTGTGCGTGTGTGTGTGAGTGAATGGTTTATGTTTAGGGATGGATGAAGGCGTACAGTGGTGATGAATGAATCCACAGTTAACAGTAATGTTATGGATTGTATGTAGTAACAGAGTAATTCACTCAGTAACCAGATCACATCATCATGTGCGTGTGCGTCTCGGTCATTCACTGTCCCTCAGGTTGTGGCATGTTGATATATATTGGGCAGCATGATATTTCCTTCTCCTCGGAGTATTTTTAGTTTTGAGAGCTCATTTAGCTCTTTGAAATGTGAAATTACAGAGTTGAATTTGTTAAAGTAAACGTTTCTTATATCACTGAATGTTTTACATTGTAAGAGGAAGTGCATCTCTGTCTCAACCTCAGCTGTTGAACAGTGACCACATACTCTGTTTTCTTTTGGTTACCATGATTTTTTTGAGTCTTCCTTTTTCAGTTTCCAGTTTGTGGTCACTGAGCCTGGACCTGGTCTGGATCTGCCTCTGCTTTCTATCTCTGACAGTAGAGAGATATTCTGCTGATTAATAATCTGTTTCTAGAGCCAAATAACATTCACATCTACTTTGGCTTTTAGTTTCTTCTTTCCAATGTTCCAAATAGGTTTCTTTACATTGTGTTANATGTTTAGGGATGGATGAAGGCGTACAGTGGTGATGAATGAATCCACAGTTAACAGTAATGTTATGGATTGTATGTAGTAACAGAGTAATTCACTCAGTAACCAGATCACATCATCATGTGCGTGTGCGTCTCGGTCATTCACTGTCCCTCAGGTTGTGGCATGTTGATATATATTGGGCAGCAAGATATGCCCTGTCTCCTTCTCCTAGGAGTATTTTTAGTTATGACAGAGTTGAATTTGTTAAAGTAAATGTTTCTTATATCATTGAATGTTTTACATCGTGGGAGGAAGTGCATCTCTGTCTCAACCTCACCTGTCGAACACTGACCACATACAATTTTTTGAGTCTTCCTTTTTCAACTTCCAGTTTGTGGTCACCGAGCCTGTAACCTGGTCAGGATCTGTCTCTGCTCTCTCTCTCTCTCTCTCTCCAGCTCTCTTTTTCCTGCCAATATTTTGAGAGTGTTGATGGGTTAAATTTTACATTGCTTTGGTCAGCTAAACCTGCTGTACGTGAAAACGTAGACNGAATGGAGGGTGTCTTGGGGGCTGGATTTAAGGTGATTAAAGAATCTGAGTGCTCTCTTCTGAATGTTAATGATCAGTGGGTATCTGCCTAACTCTGCCCTACATGCATTTGTTGGTGTTTTTCTCTGTACATGTAAAATGTACCTGCAGAATTCTGCATGTAAATGTTGGATGTTTGTCCCAACAGGTACAGCTCTGATGACTGAGTGGACATACTTCACTACCACACAGCACAATGGGCTGGATGACACTATCAAATATTTTAAGCCAGATTTTAATTGGAATTTGGAAATTATAAAATTTTCTCTTAATTGCATTTAGAGCTCTTCGAGCTTTTTCTTTTAGTGCATTCACTGCCATGTTGAAACTCCCTGATGCTGTTATGGTTATACCAAGGTACTGTAGGTATAGCTCATACAATGATTTGATTACTTATGGTAAACTGGTATTTTTTCTCCTGGCATCTGGGACATTTTTGAAAAATCATGATATTAGTTTTCTTCATATTTACTGCCAGGGCCCAGTTCTGACAGTACTTTTCTACTATGTCCAGCTGTTGCTGTAGTCCTTGTTCAGTAGGAGACAGTAGAACAAGGTCATCAGCATAAAACAGAGACTTCACCTTTCTATCTAGGAGGGAGAGGCCAGGAGCAGCACATTGATCCAACTGAACAGCAAGTTCATTTATATACACATTAAATAAAGACCTAAATTGCAACCCTGGCGTACACCTGTTCTCTGGCTGAAAAATTCAGTTTGTTTGTCTCCAATTTTAATAGCACACCTATTTTCCAAATACACCGATTTAACCAGATCATATATTTTGCCCCCTATACCACACTGTAGGAGTCTGTGATAGAGCCCTACATGTCAAATAGAGTCGAAAGCTTTCTTGAAATCAATGAAACAAGTGAATATCTTGCCATTTTTTGTTTGGTGTACATGTTTGTTAATTGAAGTGTGAAGGGTATATACATGGTCGGTGGTGCGGTGTTTTGGGAGGAAGCCAATCTGATTTTTACTCAAGATGGAGTGTTCGTCAAGGAAATCTAGTATTCTTTTATTTAGAATACTACAGAACAATTTTTTGATTACTGGCGTTCTCAATATCTTCAAGTTTCACGTGGGTATAATTTTGTTTATATTGATATCATTCATCAGATCAGGTGAGTTCAGGGCCATGATGAATTTATCTCCACTGTCTGGGGCCCATCTGTAAGAAGGATGTAATTTATACAGCTTACTGGGTTCCCTGTTTGTGTCACTCCTTTGACCTGAGAGTTTAAAGAACACATTGATTTGGTTGTGGTCTGAAAGGGGGGATTGCTGTCTGACAGTGAATGCACTGATAGAGGAGGGGTCCATGTCAGTGATTGCATAGTCTACTACACTAGACCCACGAGCTGAAGAGTATGTGAATCTCCCTAAAGAGTCCCCTCTGAACCTTCCATTAATTATATACAGGCCCAAGGCCTGGCAGAGATGCACTACCTCCCTGCCACTTTGATCTATTTCAGAGTCAAGGTTGTTCCGACGGGTGATGGTTGGTGTGGTAAATGGGGGAGACTGACCAAACACATGGTTGTTGCCTTGTGGGTCGATGACATAAGGTTCAGTTCCTGTTCCTCCACTCAGACCTCCAGTTAGAAGCATGTGTCCTTGGGCCTGGAAATCGGTGATTTCTGAATGGAGAGTTTCAAAAATGTCTTCTTCAAAATAAGGAGAATCTACTGGGGGGTTATAAATGGCACAGAGATATAGATCTCTATCAGCCAAATGTGTGATTTACCTTGTTTTACTGGTGAGATCTGACGGCAAAGATCTCCTTTATATCACACCAAGATCCCCCCCCCATTAATTTGACATTAATTCCATGGAGGCATATCCTATTTTCACTAAAATTACCACTGTACTGACTACTACTATTGCTGTTATAGCAATACATTTCCATGTTGTTCTATTACTCAAGTGGGAAGGTGTTCTGAGTATGTCTTAGCTGAGCAGAAGCCGGGTACACAGGGTGTGCAGCATCTCTCTGATGTCTCCCAGCTCAGAGGTAGCAGGGGGAGCGACTGTGGCAGTAGGCTGGGCTACAACTGCAGCATAGCTCCGCTGCTGTGGGTGGGCAAGGGGTCCAGGGACAGCCACTGCTGCATAGCTCCGTTGCTGTGGGTGGGGAGGTAGATAGGGGGGTCAGCTGGGTCAGCTCTTTGAATTCAGCAAAGTCCAGCTCCAGCAGGTTGGTGGAGCTGGCAGATGTGGGAGATGGACAAGGTGGTGGGGTTCTCTGCTGGGCTCTCCTCATCTTCATTTTCAGAGGGGACATTGATCCTCTTGGTGTCCACCTCACTTTTAAACGGGGGGAATGCCTCCTCAAAGGACTGCAGGTTGGCTTCATTCTCTTGCACCATGACTTTTCCTTTGGTGTGATATGTGATGGTCAGCAGAGAGTCATCCTTGTCAAGGTGTTCATCTTTATAGACCTTTAATCTGCCTCCTGAGCCGATGCCCTCGCTGGATATGTAAGCATAATTGCTGCACAGATGGAATCAGTGAAGAATATGAGGTTGTTCTTCTTCTTTCCTTCTTTTTGTTGGGCGTAGTCAGTGAAGAGGACCTCTGGATTTTCACGCAGTGTCTTCTCCTCGTGTTTCTCCCTTGCTGTTCCACTCTTACATTTAGCAGGGTACTCAACCTCCCTGCTCTCTGCTCTGAGAGCTGTGCTGTGCTTTGCTGCCTGCTGACTGGTTTCCACGGCGACCACTTGTTTACTCCAAGTGGAGTTAGTCCAACTATTTACTTTGTTAGCTTTTGTAGCCTGCAAATATATGTTACCAACAAGGAGCCTTTAGTTTTTCTTCTTGTCTTCTTAAAAAGACTCTTCTGCTTCTGTTAGTCAGTTTAATTGTTTTGATTTGAAAAATATATCCAACGATGATATTTCTTCTTCTTTTTTTGCTGATCACTGCCATTACCTCTCCTTTACAGTCCTTTCTGAAGGTAATTTGAAGGTAATTTTGCAAAATGTCCCACCGTTTTAGGTCCAAGTTCCAGATGTATTCAGGAGCTCATTTTTGGTGCAGCTACTCTTATGGAATTCTCTCTCTCTCTATACCATCTTTTGAAGTGAAACATCTTTCTACAATCATCACCACTGGATAAATAAATAAAATAAAAATAGTAAAATAAATAAATAAAATAAACAACAAAAACTTCTGTTTTGGGCTATTATACATAATAAGGGTTTAAGGCCCCGATCAGACAGGAGGCAGTTTTTGCAGTGAGAGGCGTCTTTTTCTAGTTGTTTTATATTGGCAGTAAGCGTTTTGCGTGCTGCTTATGCGCCCTGGGCACATCGCGTTTTAGGCGCCCAGGAGCGCCTCGCGTTTTTGCAGGAGCGCCCAGA
>NTHP01000390.1:286940-336984 GCA_003416845.1 Oplegnathus fasciatus | reverse complement strand
GTTTTTGCAGTGAGAGGCGTCTTTTTCTAGTTGTTTTATATTGGCAGTAAGCGTTTTGCGTGCTGCTTATGCGCCCTGGGCACATCGCGTTTTAGGCGCCCAGGAGCGCCTCGCGTTTTTGCAGGAGCGCCCAGAGCGCCTCTAGTTGAAAAAACTTCAACTCAGAGCAGAAAAGCGCCCGACGTCATTTGCTTTTTTTCCGATTGTCCAATCGGATTAATTGAGAGGCCAAAATATACCGTTGCCGCTAAAATAAACGTAACCTACCGCAAACAAATGTTCAGCCGCTAGGCAGCACCAACGCATTCACTTCGGCAGGACGGATCTCTGTGTCCAGCGTACTATTTTTGAACAGCCTCTCACCCTCAATCAGAGCCAGAGCAAGTGCCCTCCGCCTGTCCATTTTTTATGCAGATGTTTCTAGCCAAAATAAAAGTTAGGCTACAGATCTGTGAGTTTACTTAAAAGCAAAATCAGGCAAAATTAGGCTAAGGAAAGTTGATGAGCAACGATAAAAAAAAAAAGGCAGTGCGGTGTGCCTCGCGTTTTTCAGGCTGCAAAACGCACTCTGTCTGATCAAAGCCTAATTCAGTTTTTACTGTTTACTGTAGTTCAGTCAGACATGTGAATGTTTATTACAGCAACAGACATATAGTTAGAGTTTGGCGTCTAGGCTCCGACCTCATCACTTCCCGCACATATGTTTACACAGAGATATGGGGAGTGATGAGCAAATATCTTAAACCCCCTGCCAGAGCCTACAGGTGGATGCTGGGGCTGAAGGAACAGGCAGCAATACTGACACAGGGCAGCAGCAGCATTGACAGGCAGAGGGAGAGCTGGGAAATTTTTACAGCTTAAATAGACTGCCACATTTGGGAGGGTGTGTTTAGTGGATTGTTGTGGAGAGTGAGGCAAACCACATGTGTATAGCAGAGCAGCTCGAGTTGCCCGCCTGAACTAGCTTGCAGGCCTCGCTCCATTTAAGAACAATTTTGAAGTACTTATGCCACTTTATACTTCAACTCCACTACATTTCAGAGGGAAATATTGTTCTTTCTACTCCACTACATTTATCTGACAGCTGTAGTCACTAGTTTCTTTACAGATAAAGAGTTTACATTAAAAAAACCCATATGGTAAGCTCATCAAATACAATGCATTCCTGAAGATTAAATCAGTGGTTCCCAGCCTTTTTATCTTGTAACCCTGAACAAACATACAGACCTGGTAAATAACTATTCAAGGCCCAAAGAGGTTACATTGTCCATTATTTCACAAATCCGTATAGCAGAACTTTGTTTTTACTCTTTCCTTAGACCAAGGCCAACTCAAGTATGAAAAGTAAGCTCATTCCATCATTTCAGTGTTTTTTGGGGCGATATATCTGTTGATGGTGAACATGTCAGAACCATGGACAACCTCAGGAGGGGAGAGAGAGAGAAACTTTATTAAGAAGTCTTCATCTCTGACTAATACTAAATATTGAAAAGCCAAAGAAAAAAACACAGATAAAAAATACAATTTAGAGCCTGTTTCTTAATAAATAACTCGTAAAAAAAAACAAAAACGCCTTAAGGTCGGGTTATGTTAGATCAGAATTAGTTTAAACGACATGTTGTCCAATTATGGCGGCAATCAAAAGGTTTTATAGTTGTTCCGAAAGGCCACACTGGAAGGCAGTGAGTGAAAAGCTGGCCGTCAGAGGGGGGTTCAATATTCATTAAATATGTGGGTAACGGTGTACAGTTTAAGAGCGTCTCTCCTGGACTTGGTTGCACTTGGTTGTCCACATTATAGCTGACGGTTGTCAAGAGAATTTAAAAAAGGAGCTAAAGAGAGAAGTTCTACACCTTCGCACCGCTGACCAAGCTGTTAACACCCTAATCCGGTGTTGGAAAGGTGTGGGAGGAGGGTGTTTCCAAAGTTGACCATCTGACAAGCAGTTCTGAAGAAACATACTCGCCCCTTTACAATCTCACATAGTATAAGGAACTTCTAAGAGGCAGCTATAACTTGAGTTTTTGGTTTGCATCACTGTGTCATAAGGAAGTGAGAGAGAGAAGTCCCTGAAGAGCAGAGGTCACATTTGTCTGGGGTTGTCCAAGGTCTTTGTCCACTTCAAGGGAAAAGTCTGTCTGTCACTGGCCTGACCTTTGTGAGTGGATTCTGGATGAAGAGACGAGTGCTTGGAAACAAACCAATAAGACAGGAAAACAGGCAAAGCAATAAAGAGAAAGTCAAATCATTGATTTGGTTGTTTTTTGGTATGTAATGAAACATAAACAATGCTTCTAAGAGTGAGAGTGGGCCTCTGTTTTGTTCGGATGACGCATGTGAGCACACTGACAGCACGATTTACAGCCGTTGGGAAAAAAGTTGTACGAAGCCTTTAGTGTCTCCAGAGCTTTTAAAAGGGCTCAATAACTTTCAAAGAAATCAAAGAACATAAACAGGAGATCTGTTTGCGCAAGAGCAGGGTCTTCCACCAGTCAAGGAGTCCTCTGCCGGATAAAAAACACACTCTTAAATACTTTGTGAGTGCATGACTCAACTCTATACACATATTTACTCTCACTCTCAGATATCGCCTGGTAACAAACCAATGAAACAGGAAAACAGGCAGAGCATTAACAATTAACATTTCACTCTTGATGCTTATTTGGCCACAGGCTTCTGTTAAACATCACTCTCACTTGATTTTAGTCTGATGGTTGAGGTCTGAGTCACACTCATGGTGTGAGTCATATTCAGTAATCTATTCCTCTTAGATATGAAATAAAATGCAACTCGGCATTATTTTGCTTGAGCAACACTTCGGCTGGAAAACTCAAAATGTTAACAAAATGTCAGAGTGTGTGTCTCGTAACCTTCATAGCCTTTACATACAGTACCATGTGTAATGATGTGTGGGAACTACAGTGGAAAATGCTTATAGTGATCACAGTCACAGTGATCAACCGCTTATATGGATCAAAAAACTTGGGTGAGAATCATTCCTGTACAAATGCTGTTTAAATAATTCGCTTATAGTCATCAAGTAGTCCACTTCATACATGACAACATATGGAAACATTATTAAAACTACAGTCTTTTTTTTAACTTTACTCCCATGGTATTTTGCCTCGCAGTAACCCATCTGCTTCCAGCTGGCTACCTGAGGCTGGTGCAGCGTGCACATTGAAATCATGACGGGGAAAAAAAAGAAAGTCATTTTCTCTCAATGAAAAACGTCGTCTCCTCGAAGCTTATGACAAACTGCCAAAAACAAGCCAAAGAGATGCAGCAGCGAAACTCGGTGTTCCTCAGGCTGCCTTGTGTAGTCGACTCAGACAACGAGAAACAGTCACAAACAGGCTGCTAGTGATGGAGACAGAAAACGAATGCGCATGTGTGTTACCTCTCCAGCTTCGGCCCTCCGAACCGTAGCTGGGAGACCTCTGGTTTCTTCAGGCTAGCTCAACTGGTTTTAGCCTGGCTCGTCAGTTAGCTGGTAACCAGCCTCTGCAGTCTGGGTAAGCTCTGCTTTGAAGAATATTCGGTAGACGTTGTGGTAACGTTGTATAAAACAGGTGCTTTATTCACTTGTTGCAGCGAACACAATACGTGGCCCTCTTCCAGCTGTTGGAAAAAAAGTTATATAAAGCCTTTAGTGTCTCCAGAGGGAGCTGTGTGAGGTCTGATGAATGACCTCAAGTGATTCACTTGAGTCTGCGCCGGTTGGGTCTGAAGATGTTCGTAATGCTTAAAATCTGGGGGTGTGGAGTTAGAAAGAAGTGAGCTTGCAGACCTCTGTAGCACGCTCCTCGTCTCTGCTGCAGGCTAGCGGCTCGACACACATAATTGCATTGTGGGTATTGTAGGCACTAGATTTTGAGAAACTAGCAGAGGTGTTGTGGTGCATATATGCAGGTATACATAAATCATGTTACAGTCTTTCATGTAATCTGTGGTGTTTAATGCACACAGACTTTTATTACCTGCCTTTAGTCTTTAAGGCAGAGCACCAAGACTGCACCATGTCTCAGGGAACAGATGTCCCTTACCTTACTGTCGTTTCACAACCCACAAGACACTGTTAAACGTTTGTCAATAATTAAAAACCATCTGACAATGATGTCAGTGATGGCAGGTGCGAGCTAGACGGAGGCGGATCTCCAGAAGGAGACGATGAGACAGACATTGTGTTTGTTAGCAACGTTAAACCGCTGGCTGTGTGTTGATCAGTAGTGGAGGAAGTACTTAGATCCTGAAAGTATCAACACTGCAATGCAAAAATAGCCACAGTATGCCCATCTACAGAGACACCACTTCACTAAGGAAAAACAGGGACGATATCTCTGGTTGTGCTGCGTAGATTTTGATCCTGTTTTTTTACAACTGTCTATCGTGAGTCTGACAGTGTTACTGGAGTGCAATGCTAAATCGTTGAAGTAGTCTTTTAAGAAGACTGCAAGCTGGTAAAAGTGGATGTAAACAATGTGGAGGTTATCAACAGAGTAAGACTTTAGTGACAAGACTGTGTTAATGAAGAGCATGTTCCTTAAGGACATCAGGACAGGATCCCCAGAGTCTACACATGGTGGAGGTGGAGTAAAAGTTCAGGCTGGTGGTGACGTCAGAAATGTGAAGCGCGTGGGAGAGCAGGATGACGGAGAAGGAAATAACAGAAATTCCCCCACAGAGGAATTAAAAAACATGGGAGGAAATATATTCCTTACTGAACTTCAGCCAAAGCTTCATCTGGCTACAGGAACTGTACCTGATTGTTACTTCAGGACTAAAATAATAAGTTGCAAATTCAATTTGTTTGCAATAATAAATGCATGAGCGATGTCAGGTGTGATTGGTTACTGCACCATGATTTGACACACATTTCACGTTACGGCTGATTTATTTGAACTCTCCCCTCCTCCACCTGCCCACGTGCCTCGGCACTTGCTATCCCGTCATGCTCCACACAAGGCATTCCCTCCATCTCATTGAAAATGAATGGGAACAGGCTTGTTTTTATGTCTTCTTGTCCAACACACATATAGACAGACAGCCTTTTACCGTGGGTCATCAAACTTTACGGGATGCATTTACTTTATTAATATTTAACCAAGACCGTGATCTTTTTTCCAGGACTTTTATGCCTATATGACTAATGTATGTTTACATATACATATGACATATACAGTAATCAAAGAATACTAAATAACTCTATATGAAAAATTAGCATATTTGTGTATCTCATCTCATCAACATTGAAAATAATGACCTATTTTCTCTGTTTCCATTTGTGTTTTTTGGTTTGAACTAGATTTGATTCCACTTAATTCCACAAGTTGCACTTTATAAAAAAAAGCTTTTTATGACGTAAAGCAATTTGGAAAAATATTCTCCAGATACCTATTCATGAATTATTGTATTGTTTCTGTGAAAGGACTTTTTTTAAGTTCGACAAAGTAATGAATGAATTATTGTGCTTCTCTGAGTGACGTATTTTGAGCAGTGAGATTAGCCTAGCTTACTTTAATTGAGAATGTCAGCAGGATCAAGTGTCGTGAATGATACAGCTGGTTTTGCTAAATTACAGTACATGCAATCATTTCAGTTTTTCCTGACTGTTCTCTGATTACTGCACAATATTGTAACCCTTGTTGCTTGTACTTGCAGAGTAGCTGCAACACAGCCGGACACATCCTGCAGGACACAGTCACAAAGCAGTCACAATCACTAAAAGCACTAAAGCACTGAAAGCTTAAACTGAACCGAACTCCTGACAAGTCAAGAACACAGCTGTCCCATCACAGGGGAATCTTCATTCTGTGTGTAGGTGTGTATGTGCGTGTGGCTGCTTGTAAAGATAAGCACATCAGCTGCAGCTGTTTCTAAGCCTGAACTTTTTTCCGTTCATGTTTGTGTGCCGGGACAGCGTGTGTACAGTGTGTGGGTGTTGAACTTCATGTTTTGGGAAAACGCTTTTGTCAAAATGACACCACATGACCTTTCTGTTTGAGAATCTGACAGAACGTGTGTTATCATGCAGTCATAGGTCACAGTGGCGTCATCTGACTGCAGCATCAGATGAAAGGACAAAAACAAATACAAAACTAAACGCATGCGTCATTGAAGTTTTCTGTCACATAGTAAAGTCACTGAAGTATTCAGTATTTTCCTGGTTCGTCGAACAAACATTCCAAATAGCTCAACATCATCAAACGCTTAAAACTGGATTAATCAAATCCAGTTAAAGCTAGGGTTGGCAGTTTTTGTTATATTTGTTGAAATTCTCTTTACATCCCGACAGCAATGAATAAATCAAATGCTCTGACAAAAAAATAAAAAATAAAATCCGCTGTCTGTGTGTACCTGTGTGTACTCCTCAAGACTAGGCAAACATATTGCTAAAGCTGGCGAGCCGGTCACACAAGAATGGCAGATAAAGTGCAGCCAAAATGTCCAGTTCCACCTCTACCTGCAACAGCTCGCACTGCTAAACAAAGCAAGAAAAGCCTGGATAAAGCAAAGGTCAAACCAGAGTCAACATCGGTACGGCTTTTCAATGAACTGAACTGAACTTAAAGAGTTGAGGGGCCGGAAAAGTGATGTTCGTTTTTTGCGTTCATTATGGTAATGTTCGGTGTTTTCAAACATGTGACGTGAGGTAGTTGGATATGGTTAGCGATGACGCTCTCTCGTGGAGTGTGTTTTGGGGGACTGGCTTTGGAGGGAGGCCTGAAGGGAGGGGCTGGAATTTCTTCGGTTGGATACTTTCAAAATCTAGCTTACTCTTGCTGGTTTCTCCAAAGTTGCCTACCCGAGCTTTAAAACCAAAATATACTGGACATTTTAAAACGGGTCACACAAACATGCTCATTTGTAACCCACAGGTCATCTAAAACTCTGTGATTATATGTAATATGCATATGTATATGTAAAAATGTTGATTTATTTATTGCTTCTTTGACCATAAAATACTTTGGCACATCTATCATAAAGGTTCTGGGGAAAAAAGTGAAAGTATGTCATTGTCAGATGGGGCTTTTAGAACGTCAGCCTTGTGGCTTGTATTGTCTTAATGACCAGTTTGATTCATTATTATTCCACCCTCCAATGTTATGATCTAAATGGGGGTTTTTCAAAACTGACTATCTGGAAAGAGTGCAGATTTCCTTTTGGCCAGGAAAAAGCTCACTCTCTCCCTGTGCTTCTCCTGTTTTGTCTTCTCAAAGAACACACTGTCTGTGCTTGCTGGAACAAAGGTCATCACAGGGTAACATAATAATGCCAGTAGCTGCAGTCAGTGGGAAAGTTCCCTCGTCCTGTTTCGTCCCCCATGTTTCCTGTCAAAGCTCTCTGTTAAAAGACAAAAACTGTCACTGTCTTGATTTTCATTGTGTGTCTTTTTATAAAAGTTGTCCCCAGGTTAGTATTAATCCATGAATCCAGCAGTAGCGCAAAATATTACAGATTTCAGCTTCAGGTTAAAGAAGAGATTCTTGGTTTTTAGCCACGCTAGCTGTGTGGCCTTAGAGATGGCAATATCTGACAGTCGGTTGGTCGGTCCACCACTTTGGTCCAGACTGAAATGTATTAAGAAATATTGGATGGATTACTATGAATTTTTCTGCACATATTTGTACCACAATGATTTTGGTGATCCCGTGACGTACAAAGTGTTTCCTACTAACACCCAAACGTAGGTTTCTTTTAACCATAACCACAACCATGTAACCAGCTTTTAACCACAGAGGCGGGTCATCTAAATTGTTTTTGAAACAGTCATATGGAAGACACTAACAACCTATTCGTTGTTTAGATACTATCTAAGGACTTGTTGATTATACTGGAGTCAGAATCGACCACCCTTATTTCATGGAATAGCATAGTTACTCTCTTCCTTTTTTTAATAGAATACAACTTTATTGTCCAGTCAAGGCCGGAAAATCACCTTTGGTCTCACCAGATACAATACAAACATTACATCAATACAGCAGATCTCATCACATCACAACAATTAATACAACATACGCACAGTGTCCAGCATATATTCAACGCAGAGGAGTGCAGATGAGTGCAGTTTGTTCATGGAGTTTGTTGCACTAAGAACAAAAGATCCCTTGTAGATCTTGTTGTTTGCCAGAGGTGCTCTGTTTCGTATCTGAGGAGAGCAACTCAAACTCAGCATGGAGGGGCTGTTTAGTGTCACCAATGATGGATAAAGGTTTCCTATGTAGGGCTGTACTTTTGTTGGCAGCCCACTATCTTTCTTGCTGTTCTGACGATCGTGGCCAGCTTGTTTTTTAAAGCAGTCGTTTGTTGTCTTTTAAGTTTCTTGTAGAATTCCCCGATGAAAGGTTCTGATGTGAAATCAGATGTATTAAGTGTGTGTCTGCAGGTGTGTCTCGCATTATGCAACATCTGGCCCAGTTGTTTGGGTGTTTTCCTGAACAATCTGTCACTGGATCGTGTGCTTGCTCTCACGGCACTTGACCTCCTTGTCTCAAGACCAACTTTGTCATCCTGGAAAATCAGGCTAAAACCTGTGAGTGGGTGGTCAAGTGCTTTTAGCAGCATGACTGTGTTTTTTTCCACTGTTGAAGCCATTGAGCTTCACTATGTAGTATGAACAGGGAAGTTGAACAGATTGTGGGGAAGATCTGATAACTCCTGTGGCTTTTGGACATCCTCACATCAGCACAACACAGACATTTTAGTTGTATCAGATTTTCCATCCAGACAAGCTGATTGAGCAGGCCAGCTGCGGGGAATGCCTCAATCAGGCCCATACAGTTTTTAATATATACAATATATATAATTTGTTCATAAAGTGGCACTCTCTTTGTAGTTTATTATTTGCAGCTGCACTGCACGCAAAGTAGGTACTAAGAACAGTGGTTAATAATAGTCATCCTCCATCTCAGTGCAGAACCCTGTAGACAGAGTGTGTTTTGTTGTTGTTGCTGTAAAGTAAAAGCAGTAACTGGAAGCAAAGGCTTTTACGTGCATGTCCTTGTATTATATATGAGATATACTATTTACAGCACTGGGTATCTACTACACATAATTCAATTGAAACTCCAAAAGCCACAACATTACATTGATGCTAAGGAAAGAAAAACAAATATTTAAACCAGGAGAGTTGTTTTGAAATTGTACAATAAGTTTAATTTTGCTTCATAGAAGTTTCAATTCAAGGAAGTTTGGAAATATGTTCAGCAGGTGCATTAGACGTGATCAATCTTGTCTAAGTGCCACTTTATGAATAAGTCATTGTTGGTGGAGCCCAGGTTTAACTGATATAACAAATCACCGCTGGCAGATGAAAAACAAAAGGATATTACACACGGTGAAGAAATGCGCAGTTAATTTCAATGTTATCTTATTCGGATAACTTAGTAACTTGTTGAAGCAACACCACATGTGAGTGGGTGTTTCCAGGAGTTGTTTCAAGTTTTTACAATAAGGCTCCTTCTTTATGGTTGCAAGGAGTTCACGAGTTGTTTTTCAGGGTGAGCATCGCCCTTGATGAAGCCAGTTTTAGCTTCTGCTTGTGCTCATTTTCGTCATGTCTGCACTCCCAAAAGGGCAACGTTTAGGTTGAGCAAAAAGTCTGGGAAAGTCAAAGTCAAAGAAACTATATTCTCAAAAATACTGATCTGCACACGCACTGGCGATGTCTGGACTCATTTTGTAAAGCTGTTTATTTTATGTCCACCTCAAAATGGAGTTATTGCACATGTTGTCACTTAGGAGAAATTGGCCAAGCCGTGTCAAGTTTAATATGATTAAATATGGATCTCAGTGATAGTTTTGACACTGATGAAATCATATATGTTGTAAAGTTTGCTATCACATATCAGGCAGTACCAAAACTAATAGCAATCTGTAATACTGGGAAAGGAAAGGCCAATTGGTTTCTACTGAACATGTAAATATTTAAAAATAGCTTTATTTAAAAAAAAAGGCTCAGTAATTTAAATTTGAAACAGCTGGACATTGTAGTTTTTATCAAATGTTACTCAAACAGGAGGACATAGTGCTGACAACATATATCAGGTATTGGATACACACAGAATACTTGTAAGATGGATATACTCTATTGGTTTGGTGTCAACAGTGACAATGAGAAAAATATCACCAGACCTATGCTTTAACCTCATATATTCTTACAATCTAAAGACTGTGTTGTAAACAGCTGAGACAGCTGTGTGCAAGTGCAAAGGCAATTAAACATGAAAGATACTGACTGCAGTTCTGTAGTATTTGGTTTATTGGAGGCCTTTGTTTGATGTTCCTGCTGTGAGCAGTTTTACTGTATGAGTTAATGATTAGTTTACATTTACAACCAAATTCCTCCTTAAATTAGTCTTCAAATCAAATAAACATTTATAAATAAAGCACCTCAGCACTAACGCTGGAGATGGTGAAAATTAAATGAACAGTGCAGTTTGGTTTACATTTCTTCAGAAGTCTGAGGCAATTTGTGTTAATCAAACCATTTTTCAAGGAAAGGCCAGTGATTACAGCCTAACGACAATAAAGCTTATTTTTAGAGTCTTATGGGTCTGCGCAGACCAATTGCGGCACACTTGCAACATTTTTCGAGTTCCACTGTTTATTCTTTCCACTTCTGATGGACAAAAAAAGAAGAGGAACAGCATTTTCCTTCCTCTGTTGTCCATTTTTTCCGCTTTTGATACAATAACAGAAAAGAAGAAGGAGGAAAGAGGAGTGAGGAATTTTTGAGCGCAAAAAGTATTGTTTTAATTATGACAAAGAGAGATGTATTTTTGCACTAAGCTTCAATCTTATTTCAACCACAGCCAAGAAGAGGTACAGCGTAAAATCACAAGTAGTATTTCCCTGAAAACTGTAAATCTACGAGGAAAGGCTGAAGGGTACCAGTAGCATTACACGCTGACCTTTCACCTAACTGAAGCTAATCTTTCTGTCACTTCATATTATTGATCTTGTGACTGTTTATTGCTCACTAAAGACCATGACCTTTTGCTCTTACAGTCCTACTGTGTGAAATGTGCAAACGGTCATGAATCCTTGTCTAGTCATTTGACAATGATTGGTCATGAGTCAAATAATGAACAAATAATATCTAAATATAGATACTAGATGTTGCTTCAATAAAACTCAGACAACCTCCAATTTATTGAATTAAGCCAATTGAATGCTAAACTACATTCATCTATTTGCCACTAGGGGGCAGAGGAACCACAAAACAAGCTGACAGCCCTGTGTCCATCTGACAAATGCTAGTTCAATATTCACTCTTTTTCAGCTCTGGTTTGGTCTCCATCAACTCCTGAGGGAAATATCTGGCTCTTTAGCTGCTTGATGTTCCACCTTTTTCGCCAGCTAGTCTCTAACTGTGTCTGTCTGCTGTTTGGTGCTGGGCAGGTGGTGTACAGTGGGTTTGTCAGAGCTTGTCTGATGAAAACAGCTGTCTGCTGGAAACAAGGTTGATGAGACTGAGCAATACAATGAATGTGCCGTAAAATAAGAATATGAAAAGAGGAAACAACCAGACTACTGCGGCACACTGGGTTTCTCCCTGGTCAACTTTGTTTATTAAAGATAGCATTTCCTGTATACTACTTAGTTAAGACAGCAAATATGTTTTGAAAAAATGTAATGCTGGCAGGAATATGTTTTATTAACATAATGTGTTTACTTTTTTATAGTTATGTGTTGTTGTGTAGTTAAAAGACCTACTTAAAATTACTTTAAAGTTCAGCTGCAAGACAAAAGAAAAAAGTTCTTCACTAAATGTTCAATATCAGTGTACTGATGTGTTCAACATCACTTGTGTAAAACTAGTTTTGATGTCACAAAATACCCCCGCATGTCCAGGCGATAAACTGATGATTTATGGTGAACACAGAGAAACTCTTCAGCAGATGAATGTGAAAACAGCCTTCGTGCCAAACTCTGCATATTTATTGTTCTGCACAGAGAGGATCCAAGAATTGGAACGATAGGAAAATAGGAGAGGGACTTTAAGGTTAGAAGAGATTTGTTAAATACTGGAAAAGGCAACAATAACTTTGATAAGACAGGATGTATTTACTTTTTAAATATTTCCCCAGAACACTCACCTTCGACCCGAAACAGGATTTCTGTGTGCTACAGTACAGTACAAGAGCATAATACTTTCTGGACTGGCAAAAACATGGAATACTCAAGACAACAATTACATGACCTCTAAAACATATTTGACAGAACCATGTAGTAGTGTATAAATGTAATTTCTAGGAGATACGGTTGCAATATCATTGTGTGGACATTAGCTCTGTCTATGTGTGGAAATGAAAAACAGTTTAGCCTTTATCATGGGGTTTAACTATTCAAAATATATAAACAAAGAGTGTGTTCGCTCTGGAAACGGGGAAACCGCTAGCCTGGCTCTGTCCAAAGGTGACAAAATCTGCACTTCTAAAGCTCACAAACACACTAACACCGTTTTATTTATTTCTCTTTCTAGTTCCATTTTAACCTTGCCAAGGTTGGGTTCATTAGGATAGACTTTGGCTATATGGTGAGATTTAGGATGGACAATATTAAGTTCATGATTGCACAAATCCTTGACTATCAGCAAGGTATTCTGAGTAAATTAAGACTTCTTTCAAACTATAAAACATGGCCAACCAAGTTAGAGCTTCAAACTGCTGATGACTGTTTGTACCAGCAGGCATCTCGTTCCTTCTGGAGGAACATTTTGGATGTTTTACCTGAGAAATTCAATTGTGACTGAATCAACAGCTGAAAATATTGTTCACTCCATAACAGCTCTCTGCAGGTATCACTGATAAAACAGCTAGCTTAGCAAAACACTTCTAGATAGCCTGAGGGCTGGGTGGCTTAAAATTAAAACTTTTTTGTGGATCTCTGGAATTCACAGTAAACTAGTCTAAAGGGCAACACACACCGGGGCATATGACGCAACAGGATTTGCCACTGTTGTGTTTCCCAGCAATGACGAACGTTGATGCTCCTGAAAGGGAACAATTTTATCATATGGGCACATATCGACTTTTGGATCTTGACTGCTTCCTCTGTATGTCTGTTGTGTCTTGTGTGTGCTACGTGTGCCAAACGACACGACTGAACGTGCCATAGCCTGAGTGTGTTGCACTCTTTCACACTGCCAGTTTAGTCAGAATCTAGTGATGGTTTACGTAAGATTTTGGTAATAGGAACACTTTTCGAAGGCCAAAACTGTCCAGGGACCACTTGCACAAGGTGTTAAAAGACCATTCAACAGACCATGTGCAGTCAAATTGCAATCTGTACTCTCGAGTTAAAATGCATGTGTTCATATCATTACATCCTCAGTGGCATTCTCTCATTGTTGGTGAGAAAACGTAAGAGATAAATGTCTCACAAATATATGAGCAAAAAATAACATTTAGCGGCAATGTGATATTTTCGAAAGGTGCTTGTTTATCCACTTACGTTACTTATTATCACCCCGTACAGGTGATCACACTCACTTTGTTCATGCTCACGTGGGTCAACCTGTCCGCACTTTATGTATCATTTGCTAGCGCTGTGGCTCTATGGATGGCAATGTCAGTCTGTTGGTGGGTGGGTCCACCACTTTGGTCCAGATTGAAATATCTCAACAACTGTCAGATGATTGCCATGAAACTGTATATAGATATTTACGATCCCCAGGCAGTGAATCCTAATGTCTTTGGTGGTCCCCTGACTTTTCTAGCACCACCATGTGGTTAGTAAAATATCCTGAATAATTGTTGGAGGGATTGCTATGAAATTTGGTGCAGTCATTAATGTTCCCCGCAGGATGAATTGGAATAACTTTGATGATCCTCTGACTTAATCTAGCACAAAATTTCAGTTTTTCCAAGTGTCTGGTTTATGCAAACTGCCAAGGATGATACAGTCTAAACATCAGCATGCTAACATTGTCACTGTGAGTATATTAGCATGCTGCCGTTAACATTAAGCTCAAAGCATTGCTGTGCCTAAGCACAGCCTCATAGAGCCTCTAGCGTGACTGTAGACTCTTAGTCTTGTTTGTACATCAAATAGGCACCAATCTTTTTGTTTGACCGTGAGAGTTCTCATGCTCTTGGGAAGGTAGTTTGCCAAAATAACAAACTCACTGCCCTTTTCCATTGCTGATGAAGGTCATGTGATGCTGACGTCTTTAGAAGTGGCAAGTAAGTGGAGCTTTAGTTAAGATTATTGTGTTAAAAAGGTGACAATCTTGTTTCCTGGCAGGGGTGGTGCACTATTTGGCTGAACTGAAATGAGACTGACTTATCTCTTCTGTCCAATCTTACATGTCCTTGTAAAACCAGCCCCAGGTGGACTTCTTTGTAGAAAACTCAAATACACAAGAAGATTTACCGTCATCATATGGTCTGTTTGTGTGGCTCAATGAGACTTGGCACAATGGAAAGTAAACTGTGCAAACACAGACCATAACCATATGTTTATAATTCAGTAGAAAAATAATCGATGGTAAAGATTGTGACTCAGATTTTCCCCTGCACATTTCGGCTTAAATCCTTTGAATGTGAGGTGGTTGGTGCTTGTGTTTGTTACGCTGTAAAGCTGTCATTGTGTTGTAGTTAGCTTGTATGATGTTCAACCTCTCCATGAATCTCTTTTAATGAAAGTGCTCCATTTTTCAATGGCTTTGTTGAACATATGTCAAGACATGTGTCAAGCAGAGTAATTAAATGGTCATTACATGTAGGTGTGCGACTTATTTGCGGTTTGGTGTCATGTGATTACACATCGATTGCACAGGATAAAGGCACGGAGTGCATGGTAATTGGTAATGTTGGTGGGGAGAACGGAAAGAGAATGGAATAAAAAGGAATACACAACACACTCATACATGACTGGGTGTAAGTTATTACTGTGTTGTATTATGTACTGCATTATGATTTATAGTCAGAAAAGTTGGACGAGCTGGAACCGACAAGTATATTCGATTAAATTGAACTGAATTTGATTTAATTATTTAAAGAATGTTCAGCAATTATGAAATTGTTATCAGTTAGTTATCTGTCTATTGACTTATCAACCTGATCGATTAATCAAACTAACTGTTTCAGTACTAATTCAGTTCGTTTCAGAGAAAAGCAAAGCTGAGACCAGCAAATAGTTTGCATTATTATTTGATAAATGACTTAAACATTTAATCAATAAAACTGATTAGCTAAATGTTTTTTTGTCTACATAACGACTAATCAATCAACAAACTGACTTATTGTTTTGTCCCACTGATGTACCCTTAAATTACTAATGAGGATTCAATAAGACATTCATTTACATGATTGCATAAAATCCCCATTGTTGAAAAATAATGATTTCTTTGTCCCGTCTGTGCTCCTCATTATTTCCATTACCTGCGATACAAATCTGTGTGCAGCAGCTTTCCAAGGTGTAAACATTGGAAAGAACTTGGTATGTAGAAACAAGTTCATGTACTTATTTTGCCAAACTCTTGTATAACAGAAACGGTGTGTGAGCCATGTGTAGTTGTGTAATCCTGCAGTCTGCAGGTAAACAGACCCGCTGCCTTCAGTTAGCTCTACCTGTTCTGTTGGTTAAAGGTTACTATCAAATTCCCACATCTCTCCCATGACTGTGAGCCCCACGGGGGTGTATATACAATTTCTCTCCATTATGGGTGGGGTTCACTGTCGAACCAAGCTCTTTTGTGGAAATGTCTTGTGAAACGGTTTAATAGAATAACAGAAACAAAACGATACTTAAATGTAAATTTAGATGCCAACATATTTGTATTCTGTGACCCTCTCAGGATTAAACCCAGTCAAAGTGAAGATATGCATGTTAATGTGATCTATAGGAGAGAGTCTGAAGAATAGCATGAATTTTGTTTGATTTTCACAAAATACCAATTTTGAATTCAGAATTGCATTAAAAGACAGTTGTTATTTCTTGATATCTAATTGGACAGAATCAGCAACATGATATAAAACAGTACCATCTGCACACAATCACATACAGAAGGGACAGTCTTTGACTGTTGGTCGGACAAAACAAGTAAATTGAAGATGCCACATTGGGCTCTGGAAACTTGTGGGGGAAAATCTTTTAACATTTTATTGATTAGAAGTCTAATAAATAAATCATTACTGCATTATTTTCAGCCCTACGCTCTATCCTTTATGTCTGCATTGATTGCTGCATGAAAACTTTACGGAAAACAATAAATGAACATGAGCTTTACATGAGCACGGTGATGATGGTATCCAGTAATCACTTCCTGTCTAACGCTGTCCTCTTTAACTGTCTGTGTCTCTGCAGAATGCCGAGGATGAGTCGCAGTGGGTCGAAGACCTGCTGAAGCTTCATACGGCCCGAGTCCGAGACGTGGAGATCCTGACGGGCCTGGACCTCTACCGGTCTACCAACCTCACCTACATCGGCACCCTGAGCCTCAAAACCTACCTGCACACCTTCGAGAGTGACGACTAGACGCACAGAGAGACAGACACACACATACAGGATGTAGCCCTTTGTAGAAGTTCTGCATTTTCATTGCATGCTCGCTGGACAGCCGGCGCATCGTTGTTCCACTCCTGAGGAACTGCCCGAGGAGTGCCTGGAAAAGGGAACACATTTTTGAAAAAAATTGAAAAGATTAAAAGAATGGTTTGGCAAGTAGTAGTTTGTAAGATTACAACAGGAATATTCAATACTATCCAACACATCTGAGAAAGAATAAGCTAGCACAGGAAAGATGCAGGATGGGTGACTTTCTCGACAGCTGTCACCACGCATTTAATAAATACAGTTTATACAGTACATCCTCATGCACACATATAGGACCATATCGTTATTTTAGCTCCTTAACTATAAACAATGTATACTTTGTATTCCTACTGACCATCGAATGTGTCCTTTCTTACTCATAAAAATCAGTAAGTAGACTTGCATGATTTGTATCAGCTGATCAAAGTCTCTGTTATTTTTTTGTCAAAGTTATAATATCATTGTGAGGTAACACAGTGAGGACTTCTCAAAGCAAGCTACACTCAAACTAACTTCGATTCAATTTCCATGCTGTATGGACAGAAGTAGAAGCCAATGGCTGCCTGAAAAATACATTCAAAAATCTGAAGGTCTACAGCGTGGTTTGCAAAACAGTCAGCAGTAATGTAAAGTATTTGTAGTTAATGTGCTAAAACATGCTAAATTGCTGGTATGGTTCTGTAAAGGAATAGTTTGACATTTTTGGAAAATACACAATTCTTTTTCTTGCTGAGAGTTAGGTGAGAAGGTTGATAACACTGCCATGTCAGCAGCTGGTTAGCTTAGCTTAGCGTAAAGACTGGAAACAGGGGGAAACAGCTAGCCTGGCTCTGTCAGGTAACAAAATCCGCCTACCAGTACTTCTACAGCTCACTAATTAACACGTCATATCTTGTTTGTTTACTCCAAATAAGTGTATTTGAAATGTCAAATTAGTCATTTAAAACAACATGCAATAGACATAAACATGTAGCAGATACTTTATATACCCCTGTATGTATCTATCTATATCTATATCTATATCTATCTGTATATGTACATATATATATATATATATATATATACATATATATAAACACAGGACTTACCATGTGTACACCAGGGTCAGAAATATCCAGAAGCCTTCAAAAGTCCCTAAAGTATTTGGCATTAAACACAATTTTCATGAAGAATCATTTCCAAATATATATATAAATATATGACTACGTTGTGGGTTACCACATGTGCTTAATATATTACTGAGAAGTGAAACTTTGTTTTTTCCTCTAAATATAATGATGTGTTGGGGCTTTGTGGCCAATACAATGCAATCAGAGGAAAATACTGACGAATACAGACCATTGCGTCAATTAAAATGAACATCTCAAGGGTGGAGGGCTGGCACAGCTCCTTCCTGTTTTTTTCTGCTGACAGTTTCCAGCAGTGGGTAAGACAGATATAAATGGTAAAAATGGAAGGTTTCCTTGCCAACGTACAAGTTTCATTAAATTTCCCCTGAAAAAGACAAAAGTGACAAGAAAAAGAAATAGCAGTTAATTTCTAACCCCGGTGCACACATGAACATATCCCTACACATAAAACACCAACCGCAACAACTTTCTCTCTGTTTTCACATCCTCCTCCCTCTCATCTCTCTTTCCCTCCCTCTGTCTCAGCTGATCATCTAGGTGTATATTTTTATACAATTTGTCATATTTATTACGCAGCATCATAATAATAACAGCACCTAGTGTTACAGTATTAATCCAGTGTAAAAGATCTGTCCCCGTTTGCTGTTATACGATAGAAATAGATCACTAATGTAGTGGGGTTTTTTCAAGGAGGTGACAAGACTGATGCTGCCTTAAAGGAAAATTCTTTTTTGTTTTTAAAAAAAAAAAACTGGGTCTTATTTTCATACTTTTGGTATGATAACATTTTTGCACATTTGTTGTAAAAATGCGCCACAACGCGGAGGTTTACAACATCGGTCCGTGAGGCAGGTTTGAAACATGTCCAGCATGTCCAGTTCACAATTTGTGCACATCACCTCAGTCACTCACAGCATTTGGAAGTGAAATGAATGGTTCACTTTTCTAAAATGTCATCTTTTGCTTTGCAAATCTGCGTACATGCCCAACTATGGTAAGTCTGGTAGGTCAAACATAACATAAACATAAGTATACAATGGAGGGGTATAATTGACATTTATATTAACATTCACCTTCATGGTGGTCCCGCTGTGTCCTGCAGAATTACTGGCTGTGCAAAATGACTAAAGAGAGCTAAAACCTTAAATATAAGAACCAGGCTGTAAAAGAAAAGATTTTTCCTTTAATTCAGTATCAATAGTCCAACAACACTGGTCTCATTCTCGGTTTGTTACCACAGTCACCTCATCTCCTAATTCGACTTCCTGCATTCACACTTTCAACTCTACGCAGAAAAAAGCAGTCAGTATTTTTTCACGTTTGGTATTTACTTTCATAACGTTAACATTGATGAGTTAACAATGCTAGCTATCAAGGTAATCAGTAGAACAGAGGAAATAATCAATAACAAGTCAATAAAATGACTTACAGTAAGAGCTTGCCAGACTGTAGATGAAGCCATGTTTATTCCTGTAGTCTTTCAAATAAAAGCTGTAGAGAATTGGAAAACTCTGAATGACTGGAACTGACTTCTTCTTCCTTTGCTTAAACAATGTTTACCTCTGCAGCCAAATTGCAGTCGCAGTGAGATTTGATTGGCTGCTAGTGGCCAATTTACTGCAAAACAACAAGATCTGGTTTGTTTGTTTGTGCAACCTCTGCAGAGTTTCTGTGGTTGCTCAGCCTGAACTCAATGGTATGTACCGTGAAGGAGCAGCATTACCACATCAGCAACCAATAACCAATGAGGTGTTTACAGTTTGTTTAGACAGCCGGCCTGTGATGTGGTTTCCAGTAGAATGAATGTCATGTTTTCAGTTGACAGTGGGTGACTTAACTTTGTATATGCAGTTGTAATTGTTTTTTTTATGTGTTTAGTAGTTCCAAGGAAATAGCTTTACATTTGAGGAGAGTGTTATTTGAATATATGGGTGCCATATTTTAATCAAATTTATTTCTGTCATCCATTAGCTGTCCAGCATGTCACTCTCACTTACACGAATGACCAAACCAGTACACAAGCACTGTGCGTGTTGCATTAGACAATAGACATGCCAGTACAATCTGTCAGACCAGACAAACAATATTCCTTTGAAAAGCAGTGTTTACTGGATAATCATAATAAAACACAATTTTATATGATCAAATAATAAAATTAGGTCCAAACAATACTCTATATTTAATTTTCTCTTTGCACACAGCAAATGAAACAACCTTCTTTTCAACAACACGGTCACGGTTGAACATTTTCAAACAAATATTCAACATACAGAATTAAGATCATTTGATTTCTGTCCAAATTTTGCCCAAACCTCATGGCTTTGGGGACATAATGAGTGGAAGCAACATTTATGTGGCAAATCCAACTTTTTTTTATATGCAGCCTGTGTGATGACTGTTAGAACTACATGTTGGTGTTATATTTCATAACAAAGCATGATTCATATCTGTCGGTCTGATGGATGAATCTGATTGTGGCATACAATGATATGCCAGACAGTAATTTTCTTCCAACTTTGAGGCAACAGTTTGGGAAAGATCCTTTCCTTTTTCAACATGACAAATGACAATTTCCCAGTTTGGTGTGGAAGAACTTGACTGGCCTGCACAGAGCTGTGACTTCAACCCCATCCAACATCTTTGGGATGAACTGGAATACCAAATGTGAACCAGACCAGATCCCTCAACCCCCACTATGAGTGACGAAGCTCAGCTCATACCTTACCACATTATGTACGTCACTTCAACGTAGCTACAGTGAAGTAAAGAATCTTGCCTCATCTGTTACTGGCACTTCAAACAAAGTTTATCAGTCCCCACCATTTGCAAACAATATTTATACATTCCTCGCCATTTTCTGTGGTGTCATCTAGGTTGTGTAAACATACAATGATAACCTGTCATTTCTGCCTAACGTGTAGTTGATGCTTCACAGAGACTACACATTTTTTTTGCCTTTACTGGAAATGTAATAAGTAAATGCATTGCAGAAGGTGAGTTTCCCAGTTGTAACTGAATGCCTAAACACCATCCATGTGGAGACACTTGCCATCATTGCTTGATGTATTTTGACCAATGTCCGTCATCACATTTGTATGAAACTCAGTGGGAATATTCTCCTCCCAGTGAAGCATTTAAAATAGTAGAAAAGATGTGATCACAAGCAACTTCTTCTTAAGGAACATTTGCAGAGAGTGAATGAGGACCGGACCTCATTAGAGTAAAATGAGGTTTTGCTTGGCTTGGACTGTTTGTAGTTCTGGAAATAATTTATATCATCGGTCATTTCCAGCAAATAGTAAAATAATTCAAATCACACAGCTCGTAGGGTGAATATGTGGTCGGGACAGAGGACAGAGGAAAGACATGAAGCACAAAAAGGCAGGATAAAGGAGAGAGACTTTTTTATTTCCTAGAGGTGCAATGGTACGGTGGCTTTGAGGCAATTAATTAGCTTTTTAAGCATACTATGTATGTCCACAGCTGCAGAGGCCAGTGTGTCCATTCAGAACAGGTATAAACACTTCATACACTTCAACACTTCATACCAACTGGCTTGTTTCAAGCTTCTACCGGGTCTTAAGACTCATAACAGGGACAATAGTGTGAGTGTAAAGATGAGGTTCAAAGAAACTGAAATATTATTAATTTATTTGGCTGTAAAAAGTCCCCCTGAAAGATCCCCTCAGAAGCACCGGAAGATGTCTGGGTCACCAAAATGGTCTGCAAAGGCCCTGCATCAAACTCAGATCAAATTAACACAAGAATGCAAAAAAATGCAAACAATTTGCAAAATAACAAAATTTGAAGAACATAAATAGCATTTTGCACCTTTTCCTTTACAACTGTGGTTGAACAGTGAACCTTTTGCCTGCAGACCCTTTAAAATTAAGGAATGTTTACTTTCGACCCCTCATCACCGGTAGCATATAGTGTGTTTACTGTTTGTCACAATGTTGACCAAAGAGCAGTTTTTTTCCTTTTTATTTGAAGAATTACATTATTATATATTTTACCTCTAATTTGAAGAGGTAAAATTATCAAGTAATTCACAGGAAAAAAAGATTGTAGGAAAAGCTAAAAAACATCGCGAAAAATAGCTGTGATTGGTTGCGGGAATGTCGCTGCAGACACCAAATTTGAAACCTCCAGTATACTGTGAAATACAGAGAGATTTACCTGGCGGCTTAATCAGTGTTGTGTGAACGTTCATATGTAGAAGTCCCGCACTCCAGTTTTAACCTATGAAAGTTTTCTGCCTTTTTTTCTGAATCAAACTGAATAGCATTAACAAACAACCAAAAATAACAAAAGAACAACTTAAGTCTGGTTCACCAGCTAATGTTAGATCAAATATTATTTATTGTGATAATTAAGCAAATGGTTCACTTTAAGTCTCAAACTGTCTAAAGGTTCTCTTTAACATATCTCATCTTAGGCATTTTAAACCATGCAAAATTGAATCCTCCTCACCTGGAGGACCAGTAGTAGTAGCTTGTTTAGCCAACAAACAAACTGCTAGACTTAGTTAGCTGAATAACAAGCTAATCCATCAATCGACCTTGTCAATTTTACTTAAAATTGTGTTTTTAAAGAGAACATTCTTAAACAAAGACAGACCAAACAAAGTCAGTTTTTAAATGTTTAAAGTCTGGGAAACATGGTTACTGCTTCAGTTACACGGAAAATCAACTGTCAATTAACTGCCATTAAAACCAACAGAGTTAAATGAATTAAAATAGCATGAAGATACATGGAAATACTTGTTAAACATGTTATCTTTGACATCCGTTGTTAACACTGAGGCAATATTTTTCATGTTATACTTCAGTTAAATCAAGGGCACTAATGAAGTGAGTCAAGAGCACTAAATTGCTAATTTGAGAACATGAATTGTTAATGTGAGAGCACATTATTAATCTGAGAGTATGAATTAGTCATTTGTGGGCACAAATTAGGTCTTACTTTGGTTTTTGGTTAAAACCTTGACATCTGCCATACTCTGTATCTGAGGTGTTGTACAAGTGGACAATTTCAGAAATTGGGACCAAATTTTAGGGAATCCATCCAATAGTCCAGATATTTCAGTGTGGACCAAGGTGTAGGACAACCAACGTTGCCATCTGTAAAAAACATAATACTAACGTGGCAAAAATGACAGGTACTCATGCAGGGTGCTATGTACTCCATATTGCTCCATTTTATTGCAGTCAGGGCCAATCAGAGGATGTCTTTCAGTGCAAAGGTGCTGATTTTTCATAATTCAAAATATAATCAGAGTTTATCAAGTGAGGTTACTTGTCATAGTTCCAAGCTCAAGGTTTCTGATGACACTGAAATAATTTGTACCACCCCATCTGCTTTGATACAGCGAATGCCCACTTTTCGCCATTTTACGTCATCTCAACATCATTATCAATTATCGACTACAATTGCTGTAGTTAATCTTCATACCTGTCAAATAAACCAATAAATATTCCCATGTTATCTGGTATTGATATTCACAGCAATCAGACTGTCTTCTATTGGCAGTTTGAATCTCTATATGACGACCATCTGTTTACTGTGTTCCAGGTCTTAGCTAATTATTACCCACACTTGTTTCCTTTTCATCTCGCCTGTGTCAGGTGCGCTTCTGGAGTTGAAAGGTGCCAAAAGCATCGGCATCTGTGGTTTGACAGACTGAAAACACAGAAACGTGAGGTTATCGCTGCGTTCTGGCAATCAGTTACTTTTTTATTGCACGCACCGAGTCCAGAGGTCACTGCTATGATATCTCCCTTTTTCCACAAGTAGGGAGATGTGTTTCCCTCTGTCTGTCTGTCTGTCATCTGTCTTTCTGTCTGTGTGCTGTGAGAGTGTGTGACTGCCACATTCATGGTAGCCATGGGTTGGAAGAAGGAGTCGCAGAAAAAGAAGATCATTGTGAGTATTGGCTTTGAATTGATGGTAATGGGAAAAGCCACGATGCACGATTCCTGCTTCATGCTTACATATGGATATTGAGAATATTAATAAATCATGCTAAAAGTGGTATCATGGGCACATATGTGAAAAACCCCAAACTCTGGCAGAGAGGTTGCAATAGACAGTTTAAATGGGTTCCACCAAAATGCTTTTAAACATAATAAGACAGCATAAGGTAAGCACTACTAATGAATATCCTACAAATCCAGGAACTTCAGCACATTAATGAAAAAAACACGTAAAAATCTTATTTTGGCATCATAAAGCAGTATGCTTTATGATGCAGGATTGTCAGCAATGGACTAATATGTAGAAATACTGATGAGATTGCTACCTTGGTATGAACAATATGGTAAATCTCTGACAAATTTATGTTGTCTCATCACTTAAACCTAATTTCACAATATGCACTAGTTCCCAGTATGCACTACAGAACTATTTTCATCTTCTACAGTCTTTGTGCCAGTTAATGCCTGTTTGTCATCAGAGTTTGATTTTCTCAGAAAACACTGTGGGATTGCAGTCCAGTTGATGATGATGTATACATGCAGTACCATTGTCACCAACCAATTACTGGGCCAATCTGAGCAATCTGACCACCAGATTTCAGACCAATGAATTTGTTGCCTTTTGAAGTACATTTATGAAAAATATCTTTACAACAAAAAAAAAAATCTGCTTCCACTTGCGTTAGTATGTCTCCTAAAGCAAAACCACCAACAGTCTTGGAAACTCAGTTTATTATTTCTCCAAACTGTTTTTCCATGAAGGTCAATAATTCAATCATATTAATAGTTTGAACTTGAAACCAGATGTCCAGTGTCTGATAAAATGCAGGGATCATTAATAACATGATTAGTCTCAAATACTGAACTACAGCTAACAACAATACCTTTGTGAACAAATTTTTTTCTTGGATCAGAGTTAAAACACAGTCCCGCTGCAACAGGTTTAAAATAATTTCCATTTCTCGGTTATAAGAGCTGTAGTAAACTGTAGTAGTGACATGCTGTAACAGCACAGGAATGTGAAAGACATGTCACAGGCAGCTTGGCACTGGAATTGGACAGGCAGGTGTGTTATATTACATCTTTGGAATGAAAAGAGAACGTCGCTGATGGCAATCCCTGTGTTTTGGCTGTCATTCAGCACATTACTTCATCACTCCCAAATACAGATCTTTGAGTTCCTTTGGTTGTGTTTGTATATCTGTGTGTTGTCAGACACTAATTGATGCTTCAAAGAAGAAAACTGTGTGTTTATTTGGTTATCAAACCTGTCTCGTCCTGTAAGGTAAGGATTTGTTTGTGTTAAACACACTCTAAGGAAATCTATTTTTGTGTCTCTGGATGTGTGTGTGTGTGTGTGTGTGTGTGTGTGTCACAGATAGGTGTCTTGGCTGTATCGATTGTGATCCTAATCCTCGGTCTTGGACTTGGTCTCGGATTGGACTTGCAGAGATGTCGAAACAAAGGTGCTGTCAGACACACACACACACACACAGACACCGACATGCTTAAATGCCTCTGCACATTCACATCCTTCACAAACATTTTCGTTTACCTGAAGAGCAGGTGTTCTCAGTAACACTTGGTGATTACAGCATTTGGCCACCAAGGCCGCCCTCTGCTCCTCCCTCTCATACTTTGCCATTTAACGGTAACAATGTTCATTCCTTCTTATCCCGGCTTTATAACCCAAGTTGTCAAACTCAAGATGTCGCAATTATGATGACTCATGTATGAATAGTGACACATCATTTTTGCGGTGAGTCAGACAAATCAGAGTTTGATGACCAAGGAATCAGTCAGTCTGTTGATACATGTTTGCATGTTTGCCACTAGTCACATTTAATTGGGTCTTTCCATGAAATTATCACAGTCTATCATTGGCGGTTTGTAAGTGATGCTGCTCACTTGGTATCAACTCAGAGATTGTTACTGAGTTTTCTAAAGAGCTACGGGTGGCTGGCTCTGTGTTTTTCTGGGAAAGCTCCGCACTTCCAGGATCTCTGAGCTACTAGCGTCAATTGAGAGGGTGGAGGCACTCTGAGAAAGGGGTTACAGAAACTGCCGTGTAATTAACAATTAGCTGCATACCGTAAACAGCAATGTTCACGCTGCACAATTATTGTCCCTTGGTGTGTTTGTCAGTTTATAGGCATTAGAGCCACAGATGAAACTCTGAATGTAAAACATTCAGTTTGGTAGATATAAAGAAAGAAAGAATGGATGGTAGGTTTGAGATTTGTAAGTTGAATCTCAATATGTTTTAGTGTATAACATGTTTTATTAATTATATAATATATCTTAAACAAATGGGACGATGTTGTAGTCTCCTAAAGTTGCCACTAGATGCAACTAAAGAGACATATTTTTATTGTAATATTGATTATTAAAAACCTTGCGTGATTGCAACATGGAAAACAGCTCTCTCATAACTTATCGTTGCTTCTTTGAGCTGAGCTGTAAACAGAGATGAGCGATTTGAGTAGCTTTTAAAAATGTCCCGATAAACAGCATTCTTTAGAGATGTCATTACATTTAATTGTTTCTGCATCCTTTTTAAGTCAGGAAAACCTTATTAAAACAACAGAGCGGTGAAGTGGCCGGCTCAATCATCAGCCATGCACATGCTCAAATCTGCAGATTAGTCAGAAGCAAAGAGGCAGACAAAGCACGTGTGAATCATTTGAACAGCGCATGGCGTGGGAGAATGCACCTAAAGACAATCATCTCAAAGCTGTCAATCTATTTTACTCAGCTGTTGTCCTTGCCATGGCTCAGAGGAGGTGCTGACTCAGACGAGGAACATTCACGCTGTTTCCACACAAGGCCTTGGCGGTGTTCTTTGCCTTTTGTGATTATAAACATCAAAGATATGTGTTTGGACATCAATATGTATGCATGTAAGCAAGCAGCAAATAAACAGAGTCAGAGCGGAATGAGGTTTTCCACTCTACAACTCTGACTTGCTGAACACATAGGACGGTTTTCATTTGGTTTCCTGGCCATGTGGATGAGTATAGGTACAGTAAAACAGGTGAGGCAGCCAAACATACCAGCTGTACTGTTCAGTGAAGAAGTGATGGCGCACTATTGGTAAATTTGTCATAGGTCACATGTCATCATTGTCGGTGTGGAAGGGGTCTGCTTAAAGAAAAGTGCAGACCAATCCCTTTAAAAACGTCTCTTTTCTTGCCATGAAGTCCAAAAAATTGAGTCATTTGAGAGTCTGCATTCGCTTTTTCCAAGAGGAAACCCGTTTGGGACGTGCGGATTGCCATGTGGGAAATATTTCTGGAGGCAGACATTGCTGTTGAGTTTTTTTAAAAATGTGATCACCTCTTTCGTAATAATGTGGTGACAGGTTTAAACCTTGTCACATCAAACCGAGGATCTGTTTCATCTCAGTTGTCCTTTACTTGTTCTACTTCTTGTCATGAGTTACAGGACTTGCTTTGTCATCTTCAGAAGATGTCGTCATTTTTCCACGACGCTTCCTCAGTTCTGCAGAGTGTTCAGAATTTCCCAGTTTATGTCTACAGGTGATTCATGTGACATCACATGAGAGCTGTGTGACTCAAAATGTGATACATTAGCGCATCTCTTGTGACAGGCCCTCATGTGATGTTGGGCTCTGAATTCCTTCCAAAAAAACAAGATGTCAAAAAACATTATGAGCTATTTTGAGAACCTTAAATTTCCATTAAATAATGAATATTTTGCAAAAATGTTGGTAAGTCATAATATTACCAGAGTAAAGTTGTAAGAGAAACAAGTAATAATATCATGAGAATAAAGTTATTTCAAGAAATAAAAATATATATCAAATATTTTGATATCCTTATATTTGGGTTAAATAATACTAATTTTGAGAAAATTGTAATATGTGTAAATCATAAAATCACAAGAATAAAGCTGCAATTTTGAGAAAAAGTAATTACTTCATGAGAACAAAGTTATAATATTTCAGGGAAATGCTGTAATATTTTGAAAATATTCAGTTTACTTTTATTTTTATATGTCTAAGTCACAATATTGCTAGAATAAAATTGTAAAAATTTGTAATTTTAAAAAAAAGTTGTAACATCATAAGAATGAAGTTGGTTAAATGAAGAAAAATACAATATTCAATGAACATTACATTACGACCTTAAACTATTGATCAGAATTGTGGTTGAGAGCTGTGGAGTTGTGATTGAGTTTGAGCACCTCCAATATTTTCTAACAATAATTAGATCAAATGTGTGATTAGATGTGCTGTTGAGAATCCTGACAACTATTCTGAACTGGTATGAGATTGTTTCCATCAGTCACAGATGAAACCAGCATAATGATACCTGTGTGTCACAGCCAGGTGTTTTTTCTCCAGACAGATGAGCCAAACAGCAAAGAGTCAAAACACGAGTTAATTGTGTGGGAAAACCCCACGACTCAGACAGTCACAGGAGAGGGAAGGATACTCCTCTTTCTCCACTCCATCACTTGATTCATAATACTGATCATTTCTTTTTTCTTTTCATATATAATTATACGACTTTTTGTATAATATCACACCTTTATTCTCAAAATAAAACAACTTTTATTCTTCAGATATTGACTTGTAAATTACAATGAGTTGACTTAATGAGCTATAGCTGTAAATGTGTAAGGCAATGTATATTAAAAGATAAAGATGGTGATATTCTGTATACGAAATCCCATGAAAAGACCAAAAACAACACAATGCATCTACTAACAAGTATTGTGCGTGTATCAAAACCTTATATTTCTTCTTCCTGTGTGCCACAGAGCTCCGTTGTTGTGGGCTTGGTGCTGAGACCCACAGAAAGGAAGTCAGAAAGTATTGAGAGATGGATTAACAGATTGTTGAGAAGAAGAGAAGCCTTATCTTTTGTTTGTACATTACTAGTAATAATAGATTTGATAAGTGAGATAAGTGATTGTCCAGAAAAATTGTGTCTATGAATTTACATTGGAGTTACTCTGCATTCTACGTGACTATACTGTGTTAACCATAGCCACCAACTCTCTCAGTACAGTCTTTAAATGCAGCTGAATGTACTGTAACTTCCCCCTTGGATAGCAGACAGCAGACGTAGCCTAAAAGCTGAACCCAGACATAGATGAAAGAAACCCAAACTTCAAGTTATTCCTGAATGAGCTCGTGGATTGAACCCTAAATTTAAGGATGCAAGAGCCGTATATTCCTGTGAGCGGATTGCCACTAACCAGGATAACAGTTTATAGTTTTTATATTGTCAAGCCTTGACTACGGAAATGTTTTGACATCAATGTCTGAACTAAAAATTCTAAAAAGTCTCCTGAACAAATTTTCATCGCTTAACGTTTGACTGCGTTATGTTATTTTGCATCTGGCGGCCATCACTCGCATGTGGATGATTTGTAGGATATTAAAAAAGGTGTTGTCTTGTCTTCCTATTCCAGTCGACCCCAACGCGTCCTGCAGGAATCGATGCTACCAGCCGCATGACGCCGACGTCCCAGGCTGCAGATGTGACACGAACTGTGCCAACAACAGCACTTGCTGCGATGACTACCATGACATCTGCAGTGCCCCCGGTGAGACATTGTTTTTGAGCTTGGACCTTTAATTTTGTTTCTGTAACGATGAGCATCTCCCAAGATAGGTGGAAAATTTCTGATGCTGCAAAAAACCTTTTTCCTAGAGACAAGAAGTGTAGTGTTAGCTCCGCCCTCACTCCCTCTTACCTGGTTGAGTTTGACCCCTGTCAGTCATCTTGATGCCTCTACAGTGGATCTGATAGTGACAGTCATAGTTTCAGCTTTGCTGCTCTTCGTTTTCTTCCTACTCTTCTCTATTATTGTTCTTGGCTCACTCCGTCTCCTGTGGAGTACAAAACTTAAGGACATCACTGAAAAGCCACTTTAAAAGCAAAGTTAATATTTATGTTCAAATACTTCAGCTTTAACTTAAGTAGAAAAAATGATGTCCATCTGCTTGTTTTTATATTTGGTTGAAAAGATTGTAGTGCAGTACCTAATTCCACAATTGTTCACTTCAGCCGAGCGGTGGGAGTGCACGAACCTGCGCTGTGGAGAGAAGAGGCTAACGCAGAGCAAATGTCACTGCTCCGACGACTGTCTGTCTGCAGGAGACTGCTGCACAAACTACAAACATGTCTGCCACGGTGAGAATGGAGCATCAAGGCTGTTTAACTTGAAGTGGAAAAAAATAAGTGCCAGTACTCCCCTTATTCACATGTTGGCGTGTGTATCGGCCGGTATCAGCAAATCATCAAGTATTACATTCTGAATTTGTACAGCGAATAAAAGATACTTGGAGATATCACTGATGTCAAATGTCATGGTCATCGTCTGACTCTGTTTGTGTTCTCTTCGTACCCTTTCGGAGCCAGGCCAACATTACTGTAAGGTTAATGTAACGTTACTTAGACTAGAGGCTGACAGAGAAAAGCAGGCAGGCGAGGACGGTGAGCATCATGTAGTGCCCTCTGGGTAATGCAGTTTATTTTTAGCCCATTATGAATCACCCAGAGAACCTGATATGGAGAGGGCAGAAAAGAGTACCGGCAGCTTGTGAGAGGTGCCGGTGCGTGAGAAAAAGTCACGGTATGCCAACTTCGAACGCTGAGAAACTGTAAATAAACATTGTTGTTGTTACATAAACCCCAAAATGCGACATGTAGGTTGTCTAGGTTAACTGTTAAATGTGACTTTTTATTTTGTACATGTAGGAAAGGACTCAGATCTAATTGAAAATGCCCTAGAGTAGAAAATCTCAAACTTTGAAAGAGAGAGAAAGAGACTCATAAGGACGTGCTGACTTAGGCCTGTAAGACTTTGTGCAGGGTTCCTTTCAGCATCTGAGCGCCTCTTGCTATTTGAAACCACTGTTTATACTTTGAAGATTCTTTTTAAAAGTAGGGATCTCGCAAGCAGGATGGGGCTGATTAAAGGATTCTGCCATTGGTATGTTTAAAAGCCTGATTCACCTCTGATGTCTCTGGTTAGGAACGCTCTCAAAAATGTTTGAAACAACAATTCTATCCTGAAAAATACTGTGAGTATTATTATTACTCATTGTTAACGATGTGTATGTTTCCCACCCTGCTGTAGGAGAGAAAGAGTGGATGGAGGACGAGTGTGAGGACCTGTCACCCCACACATGTCCAGCACAGTAAGAATGTATACTTACTTTGAAAGATTCATAATAAGAAATCTGGAAATGCAAGAAGAGTACTGATCAGGTTAGAACTGATTCACGTTACTATTTGTGTTCTGTCTGAAAATCTGCTCTAATGCAGGTCTAGTTTTATAACCGGTAAGATTCTGCATTTGTACAATCCTTTTAAAAGTAGTTCTTCAGAAAGGTTGTTTTTCTTGATAAGACATAAGATTATATGCTGTTTATTGACTTCAGTGTGATATTGATTGAAGGAGTAGAGTTTGCACATTGAGCAGTTTTTTCTTGCCACGTGTTATCAACTATGAAAGAATAAGTTTAAGCTTTAGAGAACTCTTTTATTTCCTAGTTTGGGCCATGGTCACAAACTCAACCAAGCCAACCAAATAGCTGTCTCAGAATTTTCGAAGGTCTTGCTATAGCAGTTAATTATTGACAAAGCTAGATTAAAGAACATGTAATCTGAATTTCAGAGTTTTTGCTGCATGGAATCAATTCCTTAAAATCACCTGTTTTTATCCAGCGACAGCAACTGTACTCTTTATCTGATCACCGGATATTTATGTCTGTATTTAATCGAATCTTGTCCTCCTGATTGAATTTTCTTCCCTCGTAGCTTTAAGCGCCAGCCTCTGCTCCTCGTCTCTTTGGATGGACTGCGGGCTGAGTACCTGCAGACCTGGAGCACTCTAATACCTGTTCTGGACAAACTCAGTTAGTGTCAACCACTTCATTGCATTGCTCTATTCCACGTTTAATGTTCATCTCCCGGGGCAACAAAAAGCAAACTAAGATACCAGTTGCTCTTATGTGCACAGACCTCGAACACGCCTGTTCACTGTGAGGAAGGATTTTTAGTAAGGAGACTAGTTCTCAACATTTCTAAAGGAAATCTTTTTTTTTTTTTAGATGTCCTTCCTTTCACTTTTTTGAAATGCCTTTCTTCATGGTACATTCAAAAATGCATTGTCACTTTGTGCTTTAGGGGTCTCCAGTAACAGTAAAGATTCTCAGTGGTTCAGGACATAGGATTACTTTTAGTCAAAACCAGCCAAACTTGTTATTTGGTCCTGCAGATGTTTCAATTCTGACGAAGCGTCTGAAATTATTCCTGAACTAATGAACCCTCTTGGATGAGAGAACAAAACTTCTTCAGAACAAATCAAGTCCAGCTGTCTCTTAATTACAAATTCTGAAAATTGTGAGTCAGCTGCTAAACGGAAACCTTTTCAACGCAGGTAGCAGCAGTCATGTATGCTTGTTTGTCTGCCAGGATTGATTTTCTAAATACTCATGAATCATGCAGCTCTCAAGTCATCTTTCTCTGATCAATTTGTAGTTAATGTGTGTGCAAATGTGTGTGTGTGTATGTTACTGTGGATCAGTCAATGGATCAGTCATACCCACCATAATGAATTTATTCAGCCCACATGTTAGACAATGAGACACACGCCCTTGTTATGAAGAAGTCTTAGATTCAGTTTTCTCCGGCACAGTGGTGCCAGTTCAACATGACGCAGCTAATGTGTTCCTCCGTCTGTTCTTTGCGTCACAGAAACGTGTGGAACCTCTGCACCGTACATGCAGGCAGCATTTCCCAGCAAGACCTTCCCCAATCACTACACCATCGTTACGGTAAACACACAAGGCACTCACGCTGCTTCACATGGAGCCACGCACACATACATGCAGTCAGTGGTGGAAAGCAACTTAGTGCATTGACTCAGGTACTGTACTTAAGTACAATTTTGAGGTACTTTTACTTTACTTGAGTATTTAAATTTTATGCTACCTTAAACTTCTACTTCACTATTTTCAGAGGGATAATATTCTACTTTTTACTCCACTACATTTATCTGACAGCTGGAGTTACTTTACAGATTAAGATTTTAACAAAACATACGATCAATTTATAAAATATGATACTGTGCTATTGATTAAACTATCAAACGGTGTATAATGTGGTTATATGTGCGCCACCTCCATCTGCTGTAACATTAAAATGCTGCTTATGTGTTAAAACGTCAATAATATGATATATATGATAATATAACTCTCTCTTATTTTGCCCAATAAGTACTTTTACTTTAATACTTTAAGTACATTTTGCTGTTGATACTTTTGTGCTTTTACTTAAGTGAAAGATATGAGTTCTTCTTCATGCAGAAACAGACCACTTGCAGACGTGCTGGCATGCACGTTTCACACTTCTGCGGCAGCTCTTAAGAAAAACTCCCATTTAAATTTTTGGTGATTTTCAGTGGCTTGAAAAAACTTTCGTACCTCTTACCATACATGCAGACATTTGCCACTAAAATGCATCGCAGATTGCAAGTAATAGTATTAACTGCATGTTATTGTTGCAGATTTACCAGCAAAGCTCAGCTACTTTGATTTGTGTTGCTGCTTTAGCCGGAAACTAGAAACATGCCCTTTTTTAGCCATGCTAGCGCCGTGGCTCCAAGGATGGCAATGATGGTTTGTCGGTCGGTCCACCACTTTGGTCCACACTGAAATATCTCTACAACTATTGAATGAATTGTCATACAATTTTGTTCAGTCATTCATGATTCCCAGGGGATGAATCCTACTGACTTTGGTGTTCCCCTGACTTTTCCTCTAGTGCCATTTAGGTTGACATTTGTAGTTTTGGATGAAATGCCACAATATCTATTGGATGGGTCACCATGATGTACATGCTCCCCTTCAGGATGAATTGCAATAACTTTGGTGATCCCTCAACTTTTCATGAAGTGCCATCATCAGATCAAAAATTTAATTTGTCCAATTATTATCAAATCCCTGCAAAACTGTACTGTACAAAACAGCTTCAGACATACTTGTGTGTTAAGTGTTAATTAGCAAACGTTTGCTAACACTAAATTAAGACGGTGAACAGGTAAAACATTCTAGCTGCTAAACATCAGCATGTTAGTGTTGCCATTGTGAGCTGTAGACTTCAGTCTTGTTTCTTTTGTGTTGCGTTGTAATGATTACAACAAGCCAATTACGGCCTGCTCTGAGCCAAAAGAACGTGTCATTTTTGAAGTCCAAGAGAAATTTAGTGTTTCGTTTAGTTTAGTGCTTTATTTGTTTTGTCATGCAGGTTCCAAAGTATTTCAGGTCTAAAGATTGTGATGATAAGCAGGTAGCTTAGACCAATTTACTTTTACACTTTTACAGATGTATTTCAGAGAGAAACTGGTTCATAAAACCTGTAACACATACAGTAGTTCTCATCTCTCCTCTCCTCTCCTTTCCTCTCAGGGTCTCTATCCAGAGTCCAATGGTTTGATTGACAACACAATGTACGACCCGGTGCTTAACGCCACCTTCAGTCTGTCCAGTCCAGAGAAAGATAACCCTGACTGGTACCTTGGACAGCCCGTGAGTCTTGTTGGGTTTGATTCATTGAAATTAAATGAATTTTTAGATTATAGTGTGAGTGTGTGGGAGGGTGTTATCTTATCTTTGACTGATGTTTAATTTTAATTGTAGCGTTTTTTTAAGGAGAATATTAACTGTAAATGAAAACGTAGATTTCTTTTTACCTGAAAAACAAAGTTGGCAGTGCCATTTTTCAGCTCTGAGTAGCGTTTGCAGTTATTCCTGTCAGGCTGCATATAGCCCCAACAACCTTTAACAATAAGCCTGTATGCTAGCCTGACTGGTAAAACTGAGCTCATTGCTGTGAGCCCACAGTAATAAATGAAGATTCAGATGAGCCTGTCAGCATTTTTATCAACTCAGATCTTCTCTCATCTGGACTCTGGTGTCTTGACAGTAAGAGGACAAAGTTCAGAGAGACTTAAATAAGAAAATCAACCAGAAACAATGAGTTAGTAAGTCTCATGCCCCCCCCGGTGGCAATTACACCCTTGATTCACAGTAATTCACAATGACACAGCTGACCTTGGGTCAACATTATCTTACTGTAGATTCTAAAAATTCCAGTGATACTAAATACGCCATAAAGAAATTCGATAAAATACACTGAGATGATGCACAATGCATAAAGAGTGTTTTCTTTTTCTGAAGCACCGATTTAAAACATGATGGTTTGGTTTTGAATTTCAGCTTCAAGCTTGATTCACAAATAACTCTACTTGTGAATTACAGTTTAATGAGATCAGGCTGGGTTTCTGGGGAAAAGGATAATTCACTTTGATTTATTGGAGCGGCCAAGAAAAATGTCATCTTGAAGTTGAAGATTTAACTCAGTATAAACGTGTTATGAATGTTGAACTTTAGTTTAATAGATTTTGTAGATTGCGGATTGACAGATAATCCTCACTGAAATATGGACTGCTTGTCTTTGTAGATTTGGCACACAGCAAAGTATCAGGGGCTGAAGTCTGGGACTTTCTTCTGGCCAGGATCGGACGTCAAAATCAACGGAAGCCATCCCGACATCTACCAACCTTACAACGGGTAAGACTATCACATCGTTTTCCAAACCTCGCCGGGAAACCGGAACGTGAGCTGTGAAGTAAAACATCCTACTGGAGAACCTGGTGTCCAGAGTTACTGGTTGTGCACAATTACCAAAGAACAGGCAGTGTAACGTCCCTACAGAATAATATGGGTAAAACTATTACATTTTGAATATTAGATGACCGGCATTTTTATTCAAAGTCTGAGAAAAAACAGCACCAAAATTGAAATTAAGGGAGCGTTCGTACTGTAAACCAAACAAGTTTCTCATGTTCAGCATGTTTTCTCTGTGTGCTCATTCAGACGCTGACATCATGTAAAAGTCTGTCTCATGCTCTCCAGGAAACAAATGGACAAAAAATAGACATTCACTTAAGCAGAACTTCTTATCAGCATGAGCTGAGTCACATCCATACAGTTTCTTCTGTCATACATTGTGCAGCCGAAGGTCAACTGACTACTCAGATGCACATCAGTCACCACATGTTTTCAAAGTCTGCCTTGGAGCTGAATGAGTTTCAGATCTGCTCTCGTAGGGCTGTCAGAAAAAATGACAATAATCATGATATAATAAAATCCAATAGCCATCATTAAGCCATCACTTACCCGTGTTGCAGATAAGCCGCAGACTGACTTGTGAGGTCAGCTGTGTTTCCTCTTGGCCATCGCTGTCGCTCCATAGTCAGCCAAAAACAACTGTCTTTTTTATGGATTCCAAACTGCCCACATAGCACAAAGTGACCTCTTTAAACACTCAATAAAATCTCTTGCTTTTAGAGGAGAAAATCTTTTGGCAGACTTGTTGTTGGCAAATGCCTGAGCAATTATAACACTCACTTCTCAGTGCCTGTGTGTGTGTGTGTGTGTGTACAGCTGTCTTCGTGAGGACATTTTTGGAAAGTGAGGCTGGTCCTCACTTTGGGACAGACCTTCAAAGGGCTGTTTGAGGGTTCAGACTTGGTTTTAAGGTTTAGGTTAGGATTAGGGTAAGGGTTAGGGTTAGGGTTAGGCATTTAGTTGTGATGAAACAATGAAACATATTTTAAAATCAACCCATGAAACAAAAACACATTTCTATTTACTTAGCAACTGCACAGCCACGTACTATTTCCTTAGAAAAATGACATAATATTACAGCTTAGTTCATAAATCATCATCATTGTGAAAACTTGTGTGCTGTGACACCGCCAAAGTTAAGTAAGTGAGGCAGATGTTGTAATAGTTTGTCAGTCACTGATAGGAGTATCCACATCTGTAACAGTTATAAAAATAGTTTAGAACCTAATTGTTTTCAAAGACTGAACTTATTTATTAAAGCTTTAAATGTGTCTAAATAAAGAAAACCATTGACTATAATTTAACATCCACAAAATACTGTAAAGTTTTTCTATTTCGAGCTCAGTGTTTTTCCTCAGGTAACGTTTTACACTTTAGTCTTTGATCCAAGTGACATATAGAGATCTCTGAAGCAATATCAATAAGAGTGCAATCCATTGATACAGGCCAGGGCATGGTTGATAATACCATTATATAGCATATAGTCCTATCAAAGGAAATTAAAGCAATAAAACAGGTATAATAGGATCCCAGCTGATAAAGTGCTGTGCTGATTTTGCAACACAGTCATGAAGAGTGTTTTTTATTGCTGCGTGGGATGGTAGATGTTGGTTTCGGAGCGCAGATGTTCTTTGACTTTATCAGCCCAGGCCCTAAATTAAGCACATTACTGCTGACAATCCTTCCCACCACTTTTGACTGCGGCAGTATCTCTCCAATAGCGCATGTTTATCACCACCATTGATTCCGCCAAACCATTTGTGTTGCATTCACATCCTGGCTGGTCTGAGCAGTTTGTCTCCTTTTTATCCACATTAAATTTTTTCAAATATCTATACTGGGGTGCATTTATGGCTCCCTAAACAAAGCTTTAATAACATGTTTTGTGACTGGATAAGGCTGCACAAATCCAATGAAAAGACCAAAACAACAATGCGTTGGTCCTTGTTTCAATGCATTGATTTCCCTACCCTGTCTGTGGCTGTTAGTTCAAAGCCTAAGGCTCCTACTGAAGACGTCATTCTTTAAAAATACCTCACAAGCCTCAGTAGTTTCCTAAAACAGCTGGTCACTAGCAAATGTTACTGAAATGGGGGAAAAAGTGCATTTGTTGGGGATGATGAATTCACATTTGGTGCTGTAGTGAGTATTTGGGGCAGCAGGACGGTGTATGTGGGATTGAGTCAAAATAAACTACAGTGTGTGTGTTCATGGTGATGAAGGAACATGTCCCACACTGTACATACTATACATATGGCTTTGTAAGCTATTTCTTTGTAACAGGCTTGACTGAGTCAGCTGTAGCTCTACAGCCTGAATTCAGGTTCAGTAAATGTTCTCAGCTTGCAGGCTGCCCTTAAACAGCCAATAGTTAATACTTGATGAATACACGACCTTGCAATGCAAATCACACCACCACCCACAAGGCTTCTGAAGAAGTTTTTATCACTACCGCTGAAGTTCTTAAGATAAATAAACAAGTATGTTGGTCTGTCAATAAATCTCTCAAATGTGTTGCAGACCGTGAAGCAGGAATCATTCAAGCAAAGAAAAATGTCGTTAAATGGTATCTACAAGACAACGCCTGCAAAAAAGTTGAACCTGACTCAGGTTTTGCAGCAATGCAATGCAACACCATCCTACAAGGCACTGCATTCATGTTCATGTTGCAAGGTTCAGCAACAGCAGTTTTGTTATTTAAAGCCTACAGAACTTAAAGCCTACCCATATGTATAGTTAACACATATGGTAAAAACAACCATTTATGGAAAAAGTCCATTAATGTTATAGACGCTTTACACTGTCTCAGTCAAAACATCCATTGTTGTGGACATACAAACATATAATAAAGATGTCGGTTTACATAGAAGTTTTAGCCTCATTTCCACACAGGAGAAGGCTGAGAAAAAAGTGAAATAACTTTTTGTTAAAAGTAGAACAAATACATGTCTGAGGAGTTAAGTGCTTTTTCAGTCTACTTAGTTGAGACTAGTTGTGTGAACTTAAACACACCAAATACAAAAACTGCATGAAAGCCATCTTTTCCACTCTGATTCAGACAAAACAAAACCATCTTCTACTGTCATTGTTTATGTAAAAATGCCTTTTAAAGACATAATGTTCACTACTGCCCTCTCTCTCTCTCTTTTCTTTTTAGTAAAGTACCATTTGAAGAAAGAGTATTCGCTGTGCTAAAGTGGCTTCAGCTGCCAGATGACGAAAGGTTGGTTGTTCCTGTTCCTGTATTTCCGTAAAAGCAGGGAGATCAGTAAAAGTGCTCAGCCTTTTGGAATCAGGACACTGTCATTCAGCAAATGCCATAAATGTTTTTCTGGGGACATGGGGAAAAAAATCTTTAAGTTTCTCGTGCGCACCAGAAACTATCCTGTGGGCACGAGAAAATTTGATTTTGATTTTATTTTATTTTATTTTTCATCTGGGACAATGCATATTAATAAACAAACAAAATGTAAATATGCCAGATATAGCCAAGATTGACTAATTTTCATCTATAGTCCCATGCCCAGATGCTAAAATGGCTGCCTACAATATAAAAATATTAAAAGCACTTCAAAATACAACAAAAATAAACTAAACCAAGTCCATTCCTCCACCCCGTGTGATTCAGTGTTCACAAGTTTGATTACTAATCAGTCATTTCTTTAGTTCCTTAGCAAACGAAAAGGCAGACTGACCAAACGCACTCTTTCGAAACATAATGATACAGTCTCTCTTGATAACGCCATGAGTTGTTATGTGTGCAGCTGCTCTTAATTTAATATACTGCTTAAGCGGTGGAGGGGCCAAACAATGCACAATTTTAAATACAAGACATAAATGTGCATACTTGATTAAATTGTCCCAACTGAGAAGCTAGTGTTTGCTCAAAATGTTACAGTGATGAAAATGGTTTGGTTTATTATCAAGAATTTTTAGCGATTGCTTAAATTAGGTTTCTAAACCTTTTAAAGTCGTCTTATTTGCTCGCAACCGGCTTGTTGTGCAGTAAGTAATATGTGAAAGAATCATTGCATCAGAATACATCTTTGCAGCAGAAAATGACAGGGAACTTCTGACAAATCTGAAAGTGGATAAATTGACTCTTACTTTGTTAGCAATTTGTTTTGTATGAGACTTAAATGATAGTTGTGAAGTAGAGAACTATCTTAGTTCTGTATGGGTTTTCCTTCCACCGAAATAACAGGGTTTTTGGTGTTTTTGTGAAGTTTCCTGTGCTCACAAGAAAGTATTGCGTGCACACGGGATATCTGGCGTGCACAGGAGCCCACCCAGTGCATTTCGGTCTGCTGTGTTTTGTGGAAGTGACAGTACAGGAGTTAGTTGAGCGATATTTTAACCTTGGACTTCATTATAATTTTTGATTGCAATTTGTAATATTATATTTGATTGCAAAACGAATTAAACAAATTTTGAAGTCTTCTAGTCTGTTTCTGTACAAGGGATACACCAGTTTTGGTTGGGTAATCACTTTTATGAACAATTACAAATCTGGACAACTCCATGGGTTTAGGTGGATGTACACAAAATGCAAGGAGAATAGATTACACATCATGAAAGAAAGACGTTTGTTTAATTCTAAAAGAACTAGGCCCAAGGGGTATTGAACTCAGAGGAACCAGACGTCTCCATCACCTGATGCTACCTGAAAGAGTTTCTCATGTGCATGGGCAACTTTTTCGTGACCACAGGAAACTTTCTCGTGACCATATAGTTGTCTGAGTGCAAGATTTTTTTTTTTGCCCACATCCCCTTAGGGACTCTGTACATTAGTGCTAAAATAAAATTTTTTGTTTGTTTGATTTAATGTCAAGTCTCAGTATAAGTTGCCTTTTCCTCCAGACCAGATTTCTACACGTTGTATCTGGAGGAACCTGATAAATCTGGACACAACGACGGTCCGGTCAGTGGAGGGGTAAGTTCACCTGACTCGCTGATTCAGATAAATTTCATTTGTTTGTGCTTCTTTTATCCAGTCGATAAATCTTTGATCACATCTTGGTGTTCACCTCACCTGACTTCCACGCTTGTTTATTATATCAAGCAAACGGCGCTCCCATCATCATATCAGAGCCATTAGCCTCGTTAATGTTTCCCATTACCACAAATGATCACAGATGAGGCTTCTTATAGCACAATTAAAAAAGTCTGAAGTCCTTTAATGGGCCTCAGTAAAAGATCTCCATAAATATTGAACGAGGTAATAAAACAATTAAAAGTCTTTATGAGACAGTCGTGTAGTGAACAAACTGAAGCATTTATCAAATCACTTTGCATGTTGTTAGTCTTCATTTTGGACATATTATACTTGCGTTTACTCCTGGCTGATATTAATAAGCGCTATGGTTCTCTTGATTCTGCTTAAGCTGTGATCGGATCACAATATACAATATATATTAGTTAGGTGGATCTGGCAGATTTGTCCCTTCCTTTGACCTGGCTGCTGTATGAGCTCTACTCGTCTGTAGGTTGTTCTTGGGCAGTTTGACACAGCAGGAAGAGGCGGAGTTATTGATCTTCCAACTTGTTGAGGAGATTTTTTTTGGCTGTTCCGATTGCATTTATGCATTCATACCCAAGCTCTGATTACAATGCAAGCCACGCCGATCTGATGCATTCTGTGCGTATTTACAACTTGCATTAACATGTGTTTTTCCTGATTCAGATACATACAGATCACATATATACACTGGTATTACATATAAGTACTAGTCTTAAATGAGGTTACATTTAAAGACCCTGCAGAGCCATGGTAAGACTTCACAGGTGTTTCATTTATGTTACCTGATTATACCTCCTCTCAGGACTATGTAGGCATATACTGACCTTTCTTGATAATAGTAATAATAATAATAACAATATTAATAAAAAATGTTATCTCTATGTTTTGGGAAAATTGGGATAGACTTTGGTGGACCAAAAATAATTGTTTCTGATTTGTCTGTATTTATCTGAAGAAAGTTTTGGGACATCCAGCACTTTATTTCTGACAGAGAAGACAATAACTGATGAAAATTGTGTTGATTGAATTGATGGACACTCTATTCTATTCTACTCTATATTTGTTGCACCTGAGTGGACCCTTCTATTTTTATCTGTCTTTAAAATATGTGGAGTTAGGTGGCCTCTGTGGTAATTCCCAGCATAGCTGGGTCAGCTGGGTCATAAATGTCAGTGAACAACTTGCTAAAGCGTCGGTATTTGACGACCTGGGTTGGTGGCTCCACCTGAGTCGCTCTGTTTGTTTCCCGTTTACAGAGTCAGGGCTGTGTATGAACACCGGACTGTTTTTTCAGCGCACACACAGAACGGAAAGTTAGCAGACCGTGAGGAGATATTCTCTGAATTTGACAAAAACTAACTAACTAAAAATAGACTGCATCTTTAAATTCCAGTTTCAGATCGTCTGCATCTGTTTCATCCATCTGTTTCTACAATCTCTGACAGGTCTCAGTGTCCTTCTCCAGCTGTGCTTCTCATCATCAGACACAGCTTTTCAATGATCTGTCCATAAGAAAATGTTTCCTTTTTGTAATACATTAGCTGTTTTGATGAGTGGGAGGGAAATCTACCTTTTTAAGTGCCTTGTCTCAGGTTGCCTTAGTTTCATACTGAAACTGTCTGCCAGAAGATAACCTTACCTCTGACATACTCCTCTCCACCTTCCCACAGTCTCCCTGCCTTCTGTTTTGGCACAAACAAAGCCCATAATGAAAACTGTGGAGCTCTGTAGGATCTTGGAGTTTGGTGGCCTCTGGTAATTCCCAGCATAGCTCTGACCAATTTTAGCTCAAAAAGAGGTCCAATCACCAGGATGAAATGATTATCTGAATGTTGTTGGTTTTAATAACAAAATAAACTCAGCGTGGGCATTTTTCAGGTTTAGTCAAGTGGTACCCCAATGAGCAAATCAAGCTTAAAACTAAGATAACATCTTTCCTTCAGATAAGTGTTTGTGTATTTGGAAAGGAATCCACCTCCTTCTAGTATAATCAAAAACACACTCTAGAGGGAGGCAAGAAGAAGTAAACCAAAAGTATGGGCCAATTCAGAGAGTAGGAAGAAAGAAGGTCAAATGACATTTATAGTTGTAACTAAACATGTCAGCATTGTTCACTGTAAGTATTTCTTTATGTCTGTGTTATTATTTCAGTTGGTAAGCTATACTGGTATTGGTAATGGTTAACATTACCTAAACAGACCATTCAGAGCAACAATGAGTTGTAATCACGTGCTGTCCACGTCTACGGTTCCAGTGTGGTTAAAACAAGAATGCAGCTTGTTCATCTAACAGTTGTAAGTTTGGTTTCACTGTAACTGTTGTTAATCCACCGGTGCTGTACCACAGCTGTTATAGTCTATGAAGGAACAAGCTAAAGTACAAATTTCCGTGACTGATCAAAGTTTGTAGCTTTGATGACCTGGTGTTATCATCTGATAAGCACCGACTGTCTCATTTGACATTTAATATTGAACACAGGCTGTCGACCTGTCTGAGGATAAAATGCAAACAATTTTCAGTTGTGAGTCGAACTCGCTGACTGTGGGGAAATTCTGTGGTTCCTGAGAGATTCATAGACAAGCAATTACTGTGGAGATTATTTTAACTGTTAAGCTCAGAAGTCGGTGATGTCAGTGAACAACTGGTGTTTCCTAATGAGAAAGAATGAAAGATTGACTGTGGAAACAAAAAGAAGAAGGAAATATAGTCTCTCTTTTAGTTGTCCTGTTGTGGCGTGATCTTTTTTAAATGGCCATGGGTGTGCATTTACACTTGTTTTTCCTTTAACTTGCATTAATCAAAAGATAAGCCTGGGAATACTATATAATTTCCTTACTGTCAACAAATCCCATAAAAAGACTGGGGCTGCAGTCGAATAGTCTTTTTTTCTTAGGAAGGTTCCTAACTGAGTGAAATGACCCGGAAGTATCTAAGTGGCAGCCATGATAAGTGCTGTTCGAATTCTCTAAACGCTGAGGAAAGGTGCTTCAGTGCTTCCTTTCTTATCGCCTTTAGCATAGGGCACACCGGACCATCTTTTACGAAAGGAAAGGAGATAATTCTGTCCCACAGTTCCTTGCGGCAGCAACATTTAAAGCGATGCACCATTCGGCCTTTCACAACAACAAATCAGCATATTAACCATAACACAGAAGTCCATCTTTCAAGAAATATGAGGGATACGAGATGTTTTTAATTCAACATGTTTGAAACTTAAGAATGATGATATGTACAGTAGTAGATTTGTAGGCCTGTTCTGCCTATCTTGCATAAATGTAACAATTATTTTCGTACAATCATACTAATTGGGATTCATGTCGATAAATATGAGGACAGGAGGGTGAACGTGAGCAACCATTCTCAATGTGACAACTATTTCGTTTCACTTTTGTAACCCGTAGCCTGTATTTCTTTTTTTTATTTCAATTCCAACCTTGGTAATGAAGTAATATTTGTCCACGTTTATACAGCCTGCATGAAACGACACGGTAAGAACGCACAGGGCCATGTTTGGAACATTGTAGTTTCACCAGGCAGACCCATGTCAATAACATCCGCCGTCGCATCATTACGTAGCCCAGTGTAAGTGCAGTCAGATTCTCTTAGTACCACAGTTGTCTTTTCCTAAGTCCTTATGAATTCTCCTTCACATCTTTCCTTGACCTCATGACATTTTCCATCAAGGTCAAGGAAAAGTGGTTAGGAAAGGACATAGGACGTAATTTTTTCGACTATTCGACCGCACCCTAAAACCAACAGTGTGTAAGTCCGTCTCTCAATACTGTCTTACTTCCTGTCTGGGTCTCTCAGCTCCAAGTTTATTGGTTCCTACTGAAGATGTAAATCATTAAAAACAACTCAGAAGTATATAGTTTCATTTTTCAAAATGTTGCTAAAACATCTGGGCACTGTTGTTTTTAGTACATTTGTTGGGGACTATTTTCAGTGGCGGATTAATTCACATTTGGTGCTCTAGTGAGTATTTGGGGCAGCAGGACAGTGTATCGTATTTCCTCAAATAGTAGCTTGGACCTTTAATCGCCTCAACTGCAGAGGGCCTTTATTTGAAGCAGACTTATATTAGAGACAGGCCTTTATTTCTAATTCCCTCTGTTTGATAAGTATATTTGGTCATATTTTAGTATGACGCCTCCTTGGTTTCTGATCTGATCCCATTTGCCCTTTTAAAGATACTGCATTATGCTGTTAATACATCTTTGAAGAAGGAAAAAACCACAGATGGGTGTAAAGTCACTAATGGCATGGTTTATTCCAGTAGAGAAGGGTATGTAGTTTTATTAGCAAATGTTATGCTAACACTGTAAACTAGGGTGGTGAACATGGTAACATTATACCTGTGAGCATTATCATTGTGAGCATGTTAGCATGCACCGCTGTGCCTCACAGAGATGCTAGTGTGGTTGTAGACTCTTAGTCTTGTTTAACAGGCATGTGGACGTGCAAACAAACTGCGACTTTTAATTAGCAGCTCTGTTGCCCCATCCAGATTTCCAATGAATTGTCCGCATATGGGCGGCTGCTAAAATGGCCATGCCAAAAGTCAGGCTTGTGCAAATCTCAGATGATGCAGGTGTGGCAAAAGCTTTGACTGCACCCTTAAAGGTGTAGTCTACAATTCTGGAGAAAGCTTGTTGATATTTGAACTCAACAGCCAAACAAATACACCCCTCCCTTCAGTGCTGCTTCAAACTTGTGCGAGTAACTCCCAGCATTAGTTTGTCCTGTGCACAAGCACAAGTCGGGACATATTATACCAAAGTGTTTCGTGGAAATGCGGCTAAAGCGTTGGTATTTGATGACCTGGGTTGGTGGCTCCACCCAAGTCGTTCTGTTTGTTTCCCGTTTACAGAGTCAGGGCTGTGAATGAACACCGGACTGTTTTTTCAGCGCACACACAGAACGGAAAGTTAGCAGACCGTGAGGAGATATTCTCTGAATTTGACAAAAACTGTTTTGGATTAGAATCATAGACTACATCTTTAACTTCCAGTTTCAGATCGTCTGCATCTGTTTCATCCATCTGTTTCTACAATCTCTGACAGGTCTCAGTGTCCTTCTCCAGCTGTGCTTTTTTGATGAGTGGGAGGGAAATCTACCTTTTTAAGTGCCTTGTCTCAGGTTGCCTTAGTTTCATACTGAAACTGTCTGCCAGAAGATAACCTTACCTCTGACATGCTCATCTCCACCTTCCCACAGTCTCCCTGCCTTCTGTTTTGGCACAATCAAAGCCCATAATGAAAACTGTGGAGCTCTGTAGGATCTTGTCCACCATTTTATCTGGAATTACACATCATACCAAACAATGGGACTCATCCTGAAAAAACATCTCTGCATCTCTTGGCAGATGTCTCAGATGCTGCTGCTGTTGTAGCATGCTCCTTAAGAGTTCACAACGTTCATCCATATGTGAGTGTACAGTGAATGAAACGCTGAAAAAGAACACCAAAGCCTTTTGATAGCTCACAGCTGTAGCAATGTCAACCCTGCACTCCTACCTAACAGTCATCAGACAATGTTTGACATGTTATGTAACAATGACGCAACGGTTTACTGCAGAGCCAAACAGGCTGTAAGGCAGTTTTCACACCAGTGTTGTGTCAAAAAATTGAAAAAGTTTTGGAAGTTTTGCAATGAATTCAACACATCCTTTCTTTTTTCTTTACAATGTCCGCTGGAATGACTTTCATTTGTGGATGCTATTACGTCTCGTTTGCCAAGGCTTTAAGCTGGAGGTGCAGCTTCCTTTGCCAACAATTGCGTTTACAGTGGCTTTAGTGTGTGCGGTCTCAGTGATGATTAACACATAAAATAATTTTAAAAAATGATAAATGATTTTATATCTTTTCTTGTATGTCTTACCTCTGAAGGTAATGGGAACTTTCTGTGGAAAGGAAAAAAAGATGTTTATTAAATAAATAGTAACAAATAATAATAACAAAATGATATTTTGCCAGCTGTTTAATGTGTGTTTTTGTTTGCTTCACAGCTGATTGAAGCTATCCAGGGTGTGGATAAGATCGTTGGTCAGCTTATGAATGGCCTCAAGCAGATTGGCTTACACCGCTGTCTCAACATCATCATCTTAGCAGATCATGGTAACACACAATATGATTGAATCATAATGAAGTCATAAATCAAATGAATTTTTTTGTGTGGATCAGAGTAGAGATGCATCAATAAAATGCACCCGATTGATATCAAGGCAGGTATTGACCTATGAAGCAGGTATCAGCTAGACATGCCTGATGTTGTTCCTTACTTTGAGTCAGCAATTCATTTCAGTTCTCAACAGCTCTGAAAGTAAACTTGCAGAGACTTGAAACATGCTTTCCATAAGGAATCCATTACAGTGAACAATTGGCTTCCTTTATTTATATTTTGTCAAAGATACAAAAGTGCCACACTGCTGTAGATCTCGGCAGGAGATGTATTGAAAATGCTGCCCGAAGTGGTGCACTCAGGAAGCTCCGACATCAGAGTCAGCTGCTGAAAAAGCATCTCACTTTCAAACTTCTGTGTCAGGAATGTTATATTAACACGATGAACAATTAGTGAACCTGTGTCCTTTTAAGAGGGAATTTGGAAGTTTCATGAAGTTTTAAGGTCGCTATTTAGCAGCTGACTCTCAAACCTTTTATGTCTGTTTGAATGCAAGTTTTAACAATCCCCGCACATTAGTGCATACTTACGTGGTGATTCACTGTGATGGATATCCTGTTTGAAGCAAGTTCCAAGTTTCTGCTAACTATGATTTACGTAGTGTAGTGAAACCATCGGCTTCCTGGATAGGAATCAATCTAAAATTACAGTTGATGCGAAAAACGTGTTAAACCACTGTTCTTTTTAGTTCCTCAGAACAAAGAAAACGTCAACAGAGTTATGGAGCATAATATGAGAGAGATTAATATGACAGCTAATTGCTGCTGCAGGTATGGAGGACACAAGCTGCAACAGAAAGGAGGTGCTGCAGGATCTGGTGGGAGACGTCAGCAACTACTGGGTCACTGAGGGAGCATTCGGACGGATCAGAGCCAAAAACAAAGACACAATCTGTGAGTAAACATACTGAGGCGACCTACTCTAATGCTGCTTTATGAGCCACACTCACCGAGCAAGAATCCCAACAATAGCTCTGACCCAAGAAACACCACTATTAAAAGGCTTGTGAATGGGTTTCATAACTTCAACAGCCTCAACATTTTATCAACCCACTGAGAATCATGGCAAAAACATCAAGCAAAAACATACAAAATCCACCTGATCACCAAGGTCTCCTAACACCTGTTGTTCACGTACTGGCTCAAAGTGCAGGTCTGTTTGGTTTGGTATCCAGTGGAACAAATGATGTCTGAACAGCCTGCATGTCCCTGAATTAATGTTCCTGTTGTTCAGCCACCGTATCAATCCAACAAAGCATCTGAGATCCACACACAGATGGCCTGTTGTGTCAAAGGTGGCGTCAGTGGCCCCAGTCAAGCATGAAGATCTAAGATCTCATAGATTATTTGCAATCGGGTAATGTGTATTTTATGCTGAATGTTGGCTTTGTGTTACACAAAATAAGATGACTGATTGATGCCAGAGGGAAAACTGAGTCAGAGATGTGACAGAGAGGTGGGTATAAAGGGTACTGTAGTCTTGATGTCCCACATAGATTTGCCCTAATCCGGAATTTCATCATGGAAATGCAATAAATGTGTAATAAATGTGCATTTCAAACAACCTTTACATTACATTGCATTACATTTATTTAGCTGGCGCGTTTCTCCAAAGCAACTTACAAGTGCATTCAACCATGTGGATACAAACCAAAAAATGCAAGAATCATGCAAGTACATCAGCTTCATCAATAAGCTCAACTGCTTCATGATACTCCAGTGCTAGATTAGTAGCAGTTTCCTAATTGATAAACCAGTGCAGGTGTATAAAATACATAATAAGTGTGTCTTGTTGGATATTCACAATCGCATGGTATTCCATATTAAAACAACCACCAGGGAGGTTTATTTTTTTCCTGTTTGTCAATAGAATGTGCTACAAAATCATCAAATCTAATGTAATAAAAGAAGTTAGAATCAAGATCTTGGATTTCTTGGTTAAGATATCAGCTCAAGTTAAACTATAATTGACAGGGCTGGTTTGGTTTGGTGTAACAGCAAGTTGGATAATTATTATGCATTAGCAAAAGTTTGGGTGAAATAGAAATGTTGACTTCATTCTTTATTCCATTTCGACAGTGGACTCAGCTGGACTTGTTGCTAACATGACTGTAAGTATTCCATATTCTCACCAACACCTACAGATGGGTGATAAATTGAAGGAAAAACCAAAATGACCTCATTTTGGTGTCTTAGTATGGAGTCAGACCACCACAAGCCTCCAGAACAGCTTGAGTGCTCCTTGCCAAGTCTGTGGAACTCTATTGGAGGGATGAACACCATTCCTCCACAAGATTTCTCCACTCTTCATTCTGTTTTTTCCTTTACTTTGTCCCCCGTCTGTAAGTGTTCAACTATTTACTGTACAGTAAGGACCTCATTCTGAATTGGGATACCCACCATCTCACCACCATCAAATGAGATAATTTCTAATGAAATGATAGCTCCGTGCATTAAAAAGGACTTTATTGTTACACATTTTTTGCCAAATATAAGAAATGAACACAACTAAGCATTGTAGAAATGTGTGTGCATTTAAAATAAAAATCATTGTCTGTGTTTTTGGTGATTTCAGTGTAAGAAGCCAGACCAAAAGATCAAGCCATACCTGAAGGCCCACCTACCAAAGCGCCTCCACTTTGCCAACAGCCGTCGCATTGAAGATGTTAACGTCCTGGTTGACCCAAAATGGCTGTTTGAGAGGTATTCCTCATGCATCTTCTGCCCTCCATTTGTTATTTGGTTGTTTCTTAATTGCTGTTGTTGCCTGGAGTTATAGAACTTTTTTGAGAGCGGTTACAAATGGTTATGAGCAAAATACTCCATCACGGAAAGGGCCAACACCACACAAAAAAGGATTCAAATCAGAAGACAGTTAGGAACAACATAAAAGGTGGAAAGATAACAATACAGTGACTCATTAAAATGTACAGTACCCTTGGGTAAGACATGGAAAACACACTGTGATCAGGTCATCATTAATTTCTTACAAGGGGTTAAAGATGTTAAAGATTAAAGATTGTTTCCACCATAATCATGCATCTGTACAAGAAGTACCTATGATGCACATACATGCTGAAACACTTGTTTTGAAGGTTATGTAACCACTGTTCCCACAGTGGCAAGTTTCCATACATTAGTCAACTCTAACTGACCACATGATCAAATGTTAGACTGACTTTATGATTAGTTTCATCATGTTGAGAATATTACACGGCAGTCAGCCAAACATCTAGTAAGTATTATTAGACTACACCATGGATGTAGTTGCCCGCAATCGAAACATCCATTCTGAGGAAAAGTTGCAAAAGTTTCAAAAAATGAAAGGATGTTTTGCTGCCTTTCCATCTTTACGAGTTAACGTTAGCTTGCTGTAGACTGGAGAAAAAAATATTTAATTCACTGTGCTGCTCAAAGGCTACCGGCAGCTACCATCAACTTTTAAGGTGGAATGTTTTCTTGCGTGAGTTGACGTTGTGAATCAATCGACACACCTTAAATGAGAGAGAGAGAGAGAGAGGGGG